>CM042436.1:16900755-17165755 GCA_023631565.1 Gymnocephalus cernua | reverse complement strand
TGGGAATGTCATTAGTTTTGCAGGTATTTGCTCATACACTAAAGTGTTGATGATGGAGCTAGATGAAAAGTCAAAGGATTACCAAAGTTATTGGAATTCATCCTGAGGGGGACGTGCATATCCTGACCAAATTTCATGACACTCTTTCTAAAGGTGGTCTAGAAATTTCAGTCAAAACCTCATTCATGAATGTTTGTACAAAATGTCACGCCAATCCATCCGATAGTTAAAAAAAAATTGTTTTCTCTATATTTTCAATCTACAGCAAAGCGACTGTCTGACAGACTGACATTGCCATCCATAAAGCTACACGGCAAGCATGGCTTATAACACACGTTATCATAGGTTAAACTGTGTATACGTACAACAGGTTGTAATATGGTCACATGGTGAGTGTGTCCCTTCAATGGAGCCACAGTGAATTGCCACTCTGTTCAGAAAGAGCTGCAGGATGTCACGAGTGGCTAAACGAGTTTAGAAGGAGCTTTTATCTGCTGTGGGAGTTTATTGGCAACTTTTCTCACGCTCATTGTTTTGTTTTTGTGTCGTTATAGTTAGAAGGATCACTGCCTTAGTGCGATTGCCCTGTAAACTGATAAACACATGGGTTATGTGACCCACCCCACACTGACACACATAGACACACTCAGGCTTTGTCAAAGGCAAGAACAAGGGAAAAAGGTCTTTTAAAGTGTGTGAGGAATATGCTGTACACTCAGTGTCAGTCAGCTGCTTTCCCACTGCATGCTCCATCACACAGCTCCCTCTCTGCATTGACAACTTCAACAGAGTCTATTCACTGACTAGGACATACTCAGAGGAGATCTTTTCACACACACACACACACACACACACACACACACACACACACACACACACACACACACACAACACACACACTAATGAATAAGCCCAAGACATTTCTCAGTATGGGATCTATTCTGGGACGGCAGAAAAAATCTTTAATCGTGGTCTTATGACTAAATGATCAGCACTTCTGTGCGTGGATACTGTGAATGTAAGCTTGTAGCTTTGATTACTTCCATCAAGGAGGTTAAGTAGTAGGTCCCATTTTTTGTCTGTATATTAGTTTGCAACATACCTCGAAAGCTTTCGACAGATTTCAGTAACATATTTGGACGGAGGCCAAGAAATGAGTGCATATTCAAAAGAAATGTAAATGGTTTCCTCACAGTACAAGATGAAATATAACTCCTATTGGATGGATTCCTATGACATGTTGTACAGCTATTTGTGTTCCCCAGTGGAATAACCTTGCAGACTTTATCCTGCTTGAGTTTATGACCAAATACCTACAAAACTCCCATCTGCCTCAGCTGTACACTACTTTGTGTTTAGTGCTAATCAGCAAATGTTAGCATGCTAACACGCTAAACTAAGATGGTGAACAGCATGTTAGCATTGTTGTTGAGAGTATTATTTTTCTTAGTTTGTGAGACTGAAGACAAAGTCCTTTTTAATTGCTCCTTATATGATTTAAGTGCTACACTTTTTAGTAAAATGTCCATCTCAAAAGACTTCTTCTGGTTGGATGATTCAAATCAAGACTTTCATTTTATTGGTAGAGACAAAGTTATGTGTTTGCAATGTATAATGTTATATTATGTAAGAAGTGATTGACAAATTGATTAAATGAAATGCAGCCTTTGCAGAGGTGTAACATGCACTCTTTGACTGCTTACTATTGTTAAGAGAGGGATTGTCCCCCAGTCTCAGCTGCAATAGCTAAACTGTTTTTGCTGTTGGCCTAATCCCTCTCCCACTCTTCTCCTGTTGTTGTCCAATCATCATCCATCATCAAGTCTCCTAGCAAATGGTACTGGAGATTAGTACCTGTAAGTCCATCCATTCTGAAGAACTCCTCTTCACCAACCACCACCATCTACCTCCTCTCTGTCTAATCCAAATCCTGCAAGAACACCCCTTCACTTTGTCCCCTCCAGTTCACTTGTCATTGCATGTGGCCCTGAGACCCATCATGCACTGGTCAGATACCTCCCACCCCCAACCCTTGTCTCCATATTCCTTAGGAATCTGATTGAATCATGTAGTAACCATTTTAAAACGTGCCTCTCTCTCAGGGTCAGAAACTCTACCTGGAAGAGCAGTCCCATAGCATGATCATATACATACCAGGAAATAGCCAATTTATCTTTTGTAAGACGTTCCACTTAAACGAATGCCACTGCCCCGGTATTGTTAGCTACCCATTTTCCTGTTTGGTCTGGCATGTCTGTTGTCTGTGTTGTGCATTGAAAAAAGTGAAAAGTTGCTTTTTTCCTTCTATTGTATATGTGTCTAAATTGTCAAAGAGGTACTGTAAAACCTGTTCATTCTAGGGCTGTGCAATTACAGTAATCAAAATTTGGCCGTGATTCCGAGTTTGGCTCCTAATGATCACAAAAACAATGTAATCGAGAAAAATGATGTTTTTGCACGTTACATTTTGCAAGGAAACTCTTGTTTTGAAGGGGAATTCAAAAAAGTTCAATGGGAAAAGTTTCACAGTTAAAGGTGTTTTCACTGTTTTTTAAGTCAATCAGTCAGTCGAAGAGTAATCGTGTTAATAAATCTGTGATTATGATTATGAAACCAAATCTGATGAAGGAACATTTTGTTCCTCAGAGCTCGATGCAATAGACTGAGAGGCTGTCAGACAGTGAGAGCTGCTGTTATTAAAGCTTCCATCACATCTCTTGTAAAATGCATACGCGATGCCACTTTTATGTGTTTGTGGGAGTACCAATGGTACTGATGCCCTGAAGACATACACAGTGGTGTTGTCTCAGTGGTTTTTACAGGCCCAGAGAGACACACTGAAAATGATGGATGCGCTAATGCAAATTCTTATTAAACTTGACATCACATGCACTGTACATCACCACAGTGGAAGATGTATAATGCTGAAAACAACTCATTCATTTCATGCATTTTGTTCTTTTTCTCCTTCTAGAGAACTAACCGCTCCTCACAGGCATTCAAAAGGAGCAAAATAGTGCTGAAGTGTATGATTGCATATATTTTTATCTATATAAATTTAAGATAATTCAAGATCATTTAAAATGTAATTCCAGATGTTGTGTCTGATTATTTGCATGATCAATTTAATCTGCATTTATTGAGTTGAGCCTGAAGCCCACCCTATGCTTCCCTCAAATTAACCCTGTGTGTGTGTGTGAGTGTTATTGAGTTGTTGGTGTGTGTGCACTGGTGCATGCTGATAACAGTGTTTCTGCAGATGCTGGTGTGTTTGCACCAACAGTCAGAGAGCCAGCTGTATTATACATATCCAGCCCGGTGACGATGTCTTTGTGCCGTTGCCATGGTTTCAGGCTCGCTACAGGAGGGATCATGCCCAGCAGAGGAGCGCTCCATCGCTCCCCCTGGTGGAGAACCTGCTGAAGGACAACACAGACGGCTGTGCCCTGACCGCCGTGCTGCACTTCTACTGCCCACAGGCTGTCAGACTGGAAGGTGGGAATAACCCCACCCACCTGATCTCACTAGCCACACCCTCTTTTGTTGTGATTATTCCAAACAGACAAGAGTCAGTTCACTTTTACAATTAGAAATAGGAGAGAAATGGCATTCAGTGAGCTTACCACATTGACTCTTTCACTCCCAAAGGTGGCTCTTTTATCGTCTACAACCAGTGGTGGAATGTAACAGTACATTTACTCAAGTAGTTTACTTAAGTACAAATTTCAGGTACTTGTACCTTTTCTTTTTATGCCACTTTCTACTTATACTCCACTACATTTCAGAGAGAAATCTTGTTCTTTCTACTCTACATTAACCTGAGAAATATTGTACTTTCTACTCTACGTTAATCTGACCGCTTTAGTTACTAGTTACTTTTTTTTCGCACACAAAACACATGTAGTTTATAAAATACAATGTTTTATTATAACTTATATACATACCATACAAGTACGGCTGAAATGATTTGCCGATTATACACTTGGTTAATTGACTGAATTGTTTGATTGTTTCCAGTTTCTTAAATGTGAGGATTTTTCTGCATTGAGTAGGCCTACTTTTAATACTTTAAGTAAAATGTTCAATGCAGGACTTTTACTTGTAACAGAGTTATTGTGTTTACAGTGTGCTACTTTTACTCAGATGAAGGATCTGAATACTTCTTCCACCACTGTCAACAACAATGCATTTGAATAGAGGGCTTCAAACTTGAGCCTTTATTTTCTGAGGGCCTTTTGCCTTTTGAATATATAAGTAAGTATGTCACTTCAACAAAACAAATAATTATAGCATAGTAGTCTTCTGCAGGAAAAGTTTCGTAATTTTCAAAGGGCTAAACCTAATCTCAAAGAACAACATAATCAAGAGATTAAGGACTCTGTTCTGGCTTTCTGTGGCTGCATTTAATGATATAAATGGAGGACATTGTTAAGGATGTTGACCCAAGAAAGACACTGTGAGGCAGTGAGGGTTCAGGACAGACATGGAGAACGAGTGTGAGACAAAGAGAAACAAAGACTGGTTTCCTCTCAGCTCGCCCGCGTCCTCATTTCTAAAAATGCCTTCAGACGGGCTGGGATTGGTCATGAGGGATATGTGACGGAGGACCGTTAGAGGAGTAGCTGGCAGCTATTTCAAAGATAAACAACTCTCGTGTCGGTGCTCTGAGACTCTTGGGATTGAATGTAGTTCACAGGGCGTGTATACACATGTGAACCAGATGTGGAAGCAAGTACATTTGGGTCTTCTTACTGGCAGCTTGATTTACTCTAAGAATACAGAAAGTACAGAATAACATCATTCCAGAAAAGTCAGCTGCTCTAATGTTTGGTTGTCTGTTCCTGGTCTGTTCCCTCTCGTCAGACATTTTACACATGCGTGGGCCGTCCTCACAGTAACGTCTGAGGGTAACAATACTGATGATTCATCCAGAGGGACTTTGAAAACTTGTGTCATGAACTGTTTCAAGGATTTTGAGTGATTTAAATCAGCTACCGCATATGGTGCACATACTACTGTAGTAGGAAAGTAGGGTAATTTAGTTCTCATCTACTTTTTAAAGAAAATGTAAACTATCCCTTATCTTTGCCTTGTCTTCCTGTCTGGCCTTTGCTATCACCCCTCCCCTGTGTGTGTGTGTGTGTGTGTGTGTGTGTGTGTGTGTGTGTGTGTGTGTGTGTGTGTGTGTGTGTGTGTGTGTGTGTGTGTGTGTGTGTGTGTGTGTGTGTGTGTGTGTGTGTGTGTGTGTGTGTGTCTGACCCCTCCCTGGCGGAGCAGATATCTGCCTCAAGGAGACTATGTCTTTGGCTGACAGTCTGTACAACCTTCAGCTGGTGCAGGAGTTCTGCAGGAACAACCTCAACCACTGCTGCCATTTCAGCTTGGAGGACATGCTCTACGCACATGCATCCATAAAGGTAGGGAAGTATTCAAAAATTAAAACAAAAACAAAAAATGTATGTGGAGGATGTGGAAAGTGTTTTTTGTATAATGTGGATTCAGTTACTTAAAGAAAGAGAGAAAAGAAAAGTGGAGCACAAGGAGAGTCAGGACAGGAAATTCTAAATAGGCAAAAATGAGTCATGCAAGGAAAAGTTTAATAGTGAAGTGTGTGAGCAGGAGGGGTTGTTATACTGTGCGTGTGTGTGTGCGTGTGTGTGTGTGTGTGCGCTTGCTTGCGTGCGTGCGTGTTGGTGATTTTCTAGTACAGACACCACCCCCACCCCCCCACCCCCTTCAGACAGAGGACAGATTCTGCTCAGAGGAGATTCACAGTCCTGACCCGTCCCTGCCTGCCTCCCTTGTTCTCTTCCCCTCCACATCCCGTCTGTTTTTTGTCAAACAACAAAATCTGTGAACTTTAGAGATAAAAACAACTGCTGATTTACCCAATTCTCAGGCGGAGATCTCCTTACTGTACAACTTTTAAAGCATCTCTGTGGCATATAGACATTAGAAGCAGCAGAGCCGATGTGGGTAAATAGTATGCAGGGAACGTGGGTAGAAACATTTGGTCATGGTCCGAGCCGACTGGGACTTTCCATTCTTTAAAACAGCACAGCACTCTTTGCTCTATAATAATTATAATAAGTAAGTGTGTGTGTGTGTGTTTGTGTGTGTGTGTGTGTTTGTGTGTGTGTGTGTGTGTGTGTGTGTGTGTGTGTGTGTGTGTGTGTGTGTGTGTGTGTGTGTGTGTGCGTGCGTGTGTGTGTGTGTGTGTGTGTGTGCATACCCATTTATTTAATATATTACACAAAAATAAATGTTGTTTATGCCCTTAAGCAGTGCTCTATGCTGTGCCTAAAACTATGGTATGCAGTCTATAGTCTCAAATGAAGATGCAGTTTATAGGAATAGAAATATTTTTGGTCTTTCTATCCCTGCTAGAAAGTAAATAAACTGACCTGTGTGTGTTAAACAAGAGGTTTCCTACAGATGAAACCATCTGTATAGGCCTCCAGAGCCTCTCGGATGAATGAATCTATCACTGATTCGGGTTACTCACTCGCTGCTTTGTGCATCTATCTGTGAACATGTGACACAGTTAAACTAAACTCCAGATGGTGTTTTATGCTGCGATCAAGAGGCGTTTGGTTTTGACATTAAACCACTCTGACAATGAAACATGTACCAATACACACACACACACACACACACACACACACACACACACACACACACACACACACACACAGACCTGAGCCTGTTACCTAGCAACAGTTTGCGGGCCGTGACCTCATTGATCTGTCAAAATGCTGTATGATATGGGGGAGGAAGCTGTGATTGCAAAGAGACAAATGTCGTGCTAATGACATTAATAAATAACTACATACTGTATATGACTGCAACATTAACCACAACGGTGTGTGTGTGTGTGTGCGTGCGTGCGTGTGTGTGTGTGTGGTCTTGCAGAGTAACTACCTGGTGTTTATGGCTGAGCTTTTCTGGTGGTTTGAAGTGGTTAAACCGTCATTTGTACAGCCCAGAGTCTTCAACCCAAACGGTACTGTACAAGTTCACAATAACATCAGCATGCTATTGCTAACTGCAATGATGATGACAGTTTTGCCATGTTATGCATGCTAACTGATAACTCTAATAATTAACTCAAGGTTGCAGTTGAATATTGAGTGTGTGTCGTTTGTTTCCCTCTGCAGCTTGTGAGCCTGTATCATCCTGTAGAAAAATGGCTCCTGTGTCCAGTCCAGTTCAACAGAGCTATGCAGACAGACCTGGCAGTCCAGAGTACATCCCTGCGCAGGGTAAAATATCTGAGCACAGATCTTTCTTTAGTGATGATGCAGGCAGAGATGTCACAATGCTAGCGTGGATTGGTTCATGTTCCTCACTCGTTAATACAACAGGAGCCTTGGTATCACTAGTTTTCTCAAAAATAACTTTCACAAAACATGACATCATCAGTACTATTAGCTGTTACCTGGGGCATGAATACAGAACAGTGGAGGAATGTGTGGATATGTTTTGAAATCCGAGGCCCTCTAGTGGCTGATTTACAGACATCCTGTAGCTCTAATGCTACATTTGAGCCCTACACTTGAACATTTAGCAACTACTTATTATACAGTATAATTTGTTTAGGCAAAATCCTGGAATAAGTAAGCAGTACTCTCGCTTAAACTGTGTATTTAAGCCCCTGTCTTCCTGAAACTAAACTACTCCACATTTGTTGTTCCCTGGTGAAGTAAGGGACTTGATACATCCTGTAAGAAGCCACTCTGTGTCTGTAACAGGTATAATGAAGAGGTCTACCTCCATGTCCTACGTGGATAGCTGTGTTGGGACATGGCCCAAAGAAAAACGGTCAGTACCTTAAACTCCAAAGTTTACTCCACTAAAGCAGATGACATTCGTGTACCTACAAATGTGAAGTGGTCTGTTGTTTCCCTGTTAACCTAACAATACTTTTCCTTCCTCCCTCAGCTCCTCATCTCGGGGAATCTCCTTTGAGATTCCTCTGGACGGAGACCTGACTGTGCTGCCCTATGAAGCTCCCTCCCTCAGCGGTATGACCCGCTCAGC
This sequence comes from Gymnocephalus cernua, assembly GCA_023631565.1. Classification (NCBI taxonomy): domain Eukaryota; kingdom Metazoa; phylum Chordata; class Actinopteri; order Perciformes; family Percidae; genus Gymnocephalus; species Gymnocephalus cernua. The sequence goes on along the minus strand of CM042436.1, from coordinate 17,157,715 downwards.
CAGCAGTGACGGTCTTCAAAGTTTCAAAGTTCACTATGCATCCCGAGGGAGCATGAAGCGCCACCTCTCCCTCATGCCCGTCGATGTCAACGGCCAGAGCAGACACATACCTGAGGAGGATGAGGAGTTCACCTCCCTCAAGCCCCTGGGGCGCAACAACACATTCTCAGTCACGGACCAAAGCAGGTACAACAGAGGGATGAATCCTCTAAATTGCCATATTGTCAATTTAAAGGGACAGTTTAGTTTTTCATCCAAGATAAATCAATGGATGGCTTTTTATAACATGAAAACCTAAAGTAGTAAAGTTAATTTACCCAAACCTGTGTTTAGGTACTCCAATGGAGTCCTCCCGGACAGCAACCACATCCCCAACAATCACCATGGCAACCATAGTGGCCACATCAGCCCATCAACTCCTCCAAGCATTGAGGAAGCCCTGAAGATTATCCACGATACAGAAAGGCCCCATGCTAGCCTGGGTGTGAGGGACGGAGACAATGGCTTCTTTCTCCACGGCGCCGAGCCTTGGGGCCCTTCAGACCCTCCAGGGGCCCAGGGTCAAGGAGACGACCCGGACTCAGCTAAGGCTCGGCTGAACGACCACGACCTCAACTCTGTGTCCACTGATGAAGTTGACACAGGCATTCATGTGAGGACAGAGGACATCCAGAGCTTGGATGAGGACTCCTCCTCTCTGAGAGACTATTCAGATATAGACCCAGATTGTGAGGCCATGACCCGGTCGTGCCCTCTGCCCGACCAGCCGGACAGGGAGAAAAGCAGGGAAGGAGGACGGAAAGGGCTCGGTGATGCTGATGCCGATGCCGAGGATGAGAGGGGAGATAGAGGTGACAGGAGCAGCCCCTGTCCCAGTTCAGCACCCACAATCCCGAGGTCCTACACAGTCAGCCCCGTCTCGTCCTCCGGAGGCTCTGGAGGCGGCATGGTCCGGATGACCAGCTTTGCAGAGCAGAAGTTCAGGAAGCTGGAGGGAAGGAGTAGTGGAGGAACCACGCCAGAGAGTTCAGATCTCAATGTGCCGTATACACACCTGCCAAGAAGCATTTCTTCTCAGGTTTGTGTCCTATTGTGTGTCACTCATTCCCTCTTTTATTTCAACTCTACCTTTTGTGATTAACATTTTTTTTTTCAACACAACACACATAACATACAATTTGCAAATAAACATAAACATAACCCCCCGTCATCACCACCCACACAGACAAAAATCAAGAAACGATGACACAGTAACTCCCAATATTCCAGACTATACAACAAAATAACAAAATAAACAATAAACTATAAACCAAATGGACGTATGTATAAATGACAACACCTAAAGCACCATCATACACGTCTCTTCCCAGCACAAAGCTCCTTAGGAGCCCTCCAGAAAGTTCAGGTACTTTCCCCATCTTCCCGTGTAGACATACAATCTGGCAAACTGTTTGTATGACATCTTTTCAAACGTCGCCATAAACTCTACCTTTGTTGCCGAGGCAGAAATGCAATTTGGAGTGAGGGTAGTTGGCATAGAATGAATGCCTATGATCTATTCACTTCTTTCTTTCTAGATGTCTACACCTCCTTTGCCAATCACATCTCCCTCTCCAGTAACGCCTTCCCCCAGAGACCCCTCCCACCTGATAGCCTCAGAGATGATCCAGCTGAGGATGAAGCTGGAGGAAAAACGGAGAGCCATCGAAGCCCAGAAGAAGAAGGTAAACACATATTTAAACAAAGAAAGATAGTAGTATAGCTTTCAATGTAAATGCTCATGCTCAATGCCATGTTGCTCTCTTCGCATTTTCCAGGTGGAAGCAGCTTTCACCCGCCATCGTCAGAGGATGGGCAGAACAGCCTTCCTGAATGTAGTCAGAAGAAAAGGAATCACTGCCCCCCTCAGCCCCAGCTCAGGGGAAGCAGAGACGCCTTCTCCAGAGCCACTCACAGCCTCAAAGGAAAGCAGCCAGGCCAGCATGGAGCGATGCAAGCCGGACGGAGCTGCTCCGAAATCCCCCTGTGAGGATGGTGGAGGTGAGTAGTAGGGGCGCAACTAAAGTTCGCTTTCAGAAATGTAGTGAAGTTACTGTGTGGTCATCACGTTTTACTGAGGAACTGCCAAAATGCACAGAGTAGGTCACAAGCACACGTTTTGAGTTTGAATTCCTTTTCACTTTCTTTTTGATCAGAGAAAATCCCCACACTCGCATCTTGCATGTGTTACTATGGTTACGGCCAGAAGATGTATTAGATAGAAGTTAAACTTTTAAATTCATGCTAAAATCCCATCTTTGCATCAGACCACAAACAACAGAATTTCCTTTTTTCAGGCTGTCTCGGCCCGGTTGTTTAATTCACACCAATTACTTTAACTAAATGGGAAAAAGTGGTCACTTTAGCAGAACCAAACAAGTTATCTGTGAAAGCCCCTAAACATTAGTCTGGCTATCACCAGACCAAGCTCAATAGATTTAAGATTGAACATTGGTCTGGGGAGTCTGCTCTATAGCTACCAGAAGACTTACAACGTTCAGACACGTTGTTCACGTCACATCTACGTCGGCAAGCTCAGTTTGCAGCTGCGCAGTAACGCTCGGCTAATAGACTTCACTCGTCTCCGTCCAGAGCAACGGGATCTGTCGGTCCATTTTATACACTGTCTATGTTTCTAGCCTGATCTGCAGGGCGAAATCAAATCGCCGGCAGAGTAGGCAATGTTTACCCAGTCTACCTAAACATTATTTTCATCATAAATAATCTGTCAACTATTTTTGATTAATCAATTAATAAAATGTCAGAAAAAGCTGAAAAATGCCAATCAAGTGCCCAATTATACAGAGCGCAAAATGATGTCCATCCTCAAATTTCAGAGCCTGGAATCAGCAAATATGTGAGATTTTTACTTCAGAGATGATTTAAACAATGTTCTGTTAATCAACTAATTGATGACGAATCCGTGTACTACTGAACCACAAAATAAGGGAAATAGAATAGCAGGACAGACAAGGACAGAATGATGACCAAATTGGTAACTGACTGACTGACCTGTGTATGTAATGTGGTGATACAGGTGTGGCGCCGGGAGAAATCGACCTTACAGAATACACACGCTCCATTGAGAGGCTGAACACGTCACTGGGCTTCCTGCAGACAGAGATGCAGCGTTTGTCCCAGCAGCAGGAGACCATCATGTCCATGAGAGAGCGACAGCAACAAGCCTGGGTCATTCCTCCCCCTGCTCCATCTCCACACAGGTATCACCTAACGGTATACAGTATATGTAGAGCTGTAACAATTCCAAATTTTGCTGTACAATAAATTGTCTCAGAAATAATTGCGATTAACAATATAATTGTCTCTTTCATTCAAATTTTAAAATATTTATTTAATTATTACTTTTTCCAACAAATAAAGTTTTGAATGAATACACAAATACACAGTCTGTAATGTAAACTACGCGTCTTTATTATCATAAAACAAATGTTCTTACTGTATCCCGCCTTGTCATTTTTGTTGCTATGAACGTGTATAGGGTCAAGGGCCAACAACTAACAATTCAAATAATACGAAAAATACATAGTCCGACCAATAATCACGTATATAATTACAATTTGGCATATCTAAACAAAATTACCAGTCATACGCCTTAAAACCTTAGCTAATGTTAGCAATTAATTGCCGTTAAACAACGAAACCGCGATTATATTAAAATAAATTGTGTTAATTATGTTATCATTGTTACAGGCCTATATATATATATCTATATATATATAGATATATATAGATATATCTATATATATCATTTTACTTGAAAAATAAGTTTACGATACAACTTTATTATCAGTTTACACAGAAATTTTATTTTGCGTAAAGTACACACAAAGTTAGTCAACACTTACACAGATAGTACAAAAGATGAAAACACATCAACAGCCATGACAAAGAAACATGTTTCATGATATCCTCGGATCCAGATCTTAATTGGCAGCACACATGATTTTGGTTTAGCAGCAGGATAGACTGATGTATTAAAGAGTTCTTGAGCCTGTTGTGTCTAAACGAAGGGACTCTAAATCGCCTGTTTGATGGCAAAAGTTGGTATTCATAGTTTAAAACATGCATGGAGTCAGAAGAGATGCTTTTAGCAAGCCTGAGCGTGCTCTTGTTGTGGGTTGTTTGAAAGGATTGTGCAACAGGTACCATCGTCTACCACCTTGTGTGTTTCCTTTCCCCACAGGCAGCTCCGGGAGTTGCGTAGCAGCAGTGTAACAGGTCGGGGATCAGGCCGAGGCTCTGTTGGCTCTTTGTCTCCTATCCTTTCTTCTTCTGGCTCTCCCCGCGCTCCCAATCATTCCCCTGCTGGCCTTAAGCGCCGGCCGGCCTCCTTCCATGCCAGGACACCTAGGACTCCCCGACCAAATGATCTGAAAGTCACACCCTTCAGTCGAATGCTCAACACCCCCACCTCTGTGGACAGCCTACCCAGACTGAGGCGTTTCACCCCCAGCCAACCCCAAATCAGCGCGTTTGCTTACCTGGGCCACGATGAGGGGCCTCGGGAAAGCGAGAACCAAGAGGCCAAAGACAACAGAGAAAACACTGAGGACAAAGAAGAAGCAGTGGTAAAGAAGAGTGCTGGCACTCCTCAGCCATCCACTACAGAAGCAGCCAAAGAGAAGGAAGGTGAGCGACACGAGGGAAGAAAACAGGCAGAGCGAGCTCATTCCAAGGATGGAGTCAAGCAAACCAGGTCATCGGAGGTGTTGTGTCAACCGGTGTCTGAGATCCAAGGGCCCACAGGCAGCCGGGTAAAGGGAGACGCCCAGGACAGAAGAGACCTGGTGGAGGTGCCTCTGTCCGGACCGAAACCTCCTGGACGACCACCGCACCGTCAGGAGATGACGGGAGGGACAGAGGCAGGAGGAGACATGTACGGAGAAGACCAAAAGATCTGCTGTGGATTCTTCTTCAAGGTGAGCTGGAGCTACAGAATAAATGTAGGATCATCTTTTTTTTTTTTTGTCTAGGATAATCCATGTAATAGTTTCTGTAGGTATTTTCTGTAACATGAATTTAATTCTGCACTTGAGCTGGACAAACACACATGTAGTTAGGGGCTGAATTGGACACAGGTTTGGCTATAAACTTCAACCATAAACTAACATGACTTGATCTGCTTTCTGTTGCCATATTTTATTACCTCCATACTGCTTGTTGTGGGGATTTTTTTTTTTGTGTGGAAAAATAGTATTAGACCTTTCAGCCAGAAAGTGAATAAGTGGATTTCCCCAAATGTCAAACTATTGCTTTAAACTTTGCGCAAAATTCCAATCTATACACACAAAAGACACAAGGCTTTCCTGCAACTCAAGACCAAGATAGGCTTCTTTATGTTTTGGATTTTACTGATATGTTGGCTTGATGAGCATCATCAGTTTTTCTTTTCTTCATGGCAAAAGTCACATGTGTTGTTAGCCGTGCTAGCATCAGAGCCCACTTGTTTCTAGGGACTGCAGATGAAAATTAGCCTGCATGGCTTAATCTGGCACATTTACATGTTGGACTCTGCGCTCATGTTGATTGATGTGCGTTGTCTCTTTAAAATAAAATAAAAAATCTAACATAAAAAATAAAAATAAAAGAAATCTTTAATTTCCAAATTAATCTGATTCATAACAAACTGTTTCACAGCAGACATTTTGACTTGTCACAGCAGAAAGGAACACTTGGCACTAATGAAAATAACACAGACTGCTGAACTCCAACAGTAAATCTTAGCACAACAGAGAAAAAGTCTAATAAATACACCGGTACTTTTTGCACTTCGCACTTTAATTATTACAGTTACTATTTAAGATGTTGTATTGTCTGTACAGTCATATGTGTCCTTTTATTTCCTAATATGTTTCGTTGATCTTATGTTTATGTTTTTTATGTTGATTTTATGTTGATTTTAAAATGGTTTTGGTGTTAGATGTTTGTGTTGTGAAGCAAGCACTATGCCCAAGACAAATTTCCCCTCTGGGACAATAAAGTGTATTCCATTCTAATCTATACAGTTATTGCAATTCAGTGCAGCAAGTAATAATGCGATTAGCTGCACCTGTGTTTGACAGGTCAAAATGTCAGCTGTGGAAACTAAAGTTTAACTCCACATTTGGTCCCCATGGTCACCACCTGCCCCAGGTTTGAAACCACTGCAGTAAAACTATAAGACCAACTGATACAATGAATGCACTTTTCATTAATAATACAGTCTATACAGTATTGTGGTGCTATAAGCAGTGACAGGAAGAATCTCATGCTGCGCGAGCAGGCCACGGCATGTGCAGCGTTGTGCCTGTTGAGCCATGAGCTAATCAAAGACAATACATGAGTGAATCTAGGCCAAAAATGACTGCCAGAACACAGATGCATAGTAGACCTTTAGAGCTGTGATTATAGAGAAATGTCAGAGCTTTGTTGACAGAAGGTAATTAATGTCACATTAAATACTAAATACCACCATAATTATGAAGGATCAGTATCCTCCCTTTCAAACATTTTATGAGGGCCGAGGTGACAAAACAATTTCACACTAGGCCCTTATTTGTCGTGATAAATGTCATGAAGGTAGTAAAGACGCAGTGTGGACATCTCTACGTATAATCTGACGTATTCCGTGTGTTCCTCGCCCATCAAACCCCAGGATGATGTGAAAGGGGAAGAGGACATGGCAGCAAAGAAAGCAGCTCTGCTGGACAAGAGGCTGAGGAGGGAGAGGGAGACGCAGGAGAAGAAGCAACAGCAGGAGCTGGACCAGGAGCAGAAGAAGGAAGCTGCACGGTCGGTCTGACTTTCTCTCTCTCCGTCTATTTGCCAATTTTAACACTGTTCCCAGTGGTTTGTAACATGCATGCAGGCAAACTACATGTGTTTTGTGTGCAACAATCTTAATTTGTAAAGTTACTTGTAAATAAAGATGTGGAGTAGAAGTAGAAAGTGGCATGAAAAGAAAAGACTCAAGTAAAGTACAAGTACCTTCATTTTTGTACCTAAGTACAGTACTTGAGTAAATGCCAAATTCCATTCCACCACTGCATACAGGGGGTATTTTGCACTTGCAGTCACACAATGAAGCTTTGTCTCGGCATCTTCCTCCAGGTTGAAAGCCGAGGAGGAGCAGCTGAAGAAGGATGACGAGAAGGCGAGGAGGGATTACATCAAGCATGAATATATGAGGAGGAAGCAGCTCAAGCTGATGGAAGACATGGACCAAGTCATCAAGCCTCGATGTGGAAGTCTCAAGAAGAAGCCCCGGCCCAAGTCCATCCACAGGGACGTCGTGGAGACTACTCCCCCCGTTAGAGCGACAGGTGGGTGGGCAGCATATGTATAAATGATATGCACAAACACACACTTACCGATGCATGGCGGCCACTGATCCGTGCCTGACCTGTCCTCGTGTTGCAGGGGTGCGTCCTCGAGGCTTCTCAGTATCAAGTGTTTCTTTGGCGTCTCTCAATCTGGCTGACAACGACAGAGATCAGCCAAATAACAGGAAGAACAACAGGTAAGACCCACTCTCTACCTGGAGCGTGGACTTTAGACTCTTAATTTACAAATCCAAGATGTAAGAAGCACAAGAGGAACAAATACTCTACCTGCACCTGTCTTTGTCAATAATACACTGCTAGCCTTAAAAAGCAAAGAATTACACCATTGAAATGATGCGGAAATATAATATAAAGAGAGGTTCAAATTGTAAAGTAGTAATGCTGAAAACTTAGTACCGAGATTGGATGACACAGTTAGAGCTGGCAGATTGTCTAATCAATGATTGCTCAATGATTAGGTTAAGTTACAGCAAATTTGAAGTCGGCTGACAACTTATCATTCTACGTGCTGACGTGCATCTCAGCTCCATGCACCTTTTCTTCAAACTCCTTACAATCGTATTTTATTCTTTAAGCATAAATGTCACAGTATCACACTTGTTTATAATGTATGTTTATTAAAAAACTGTAACACGTATTTCAGAATTACTTGTTGACCATTTTTCCATATATTACCAACACCCACCCCTTTTTAAATTTGTGTCACACACCCAGGTGTCGTATACTCTGCCGTGGTTTTAATTTCATGGGGTGTTTTGATGTTGATCTTATTTTTTCTTGCTCCTAAGTCTTGACTTTTATGAGGCTTACACTCTCTTGAATCTCTTGTATCCCTCTCTCATTTCTCTTTCTATTTTGCATGCGTCCCTCAGAGGCAATAAAGTATCCCAAATCCCGTTCTTTCTAAGCTCTCCCAAAGACAGAAAGGGAAGGTCAGTAATGCTCAGAAAAGTGACGACAGATGACGTGTACCTGATGTGGCTCCATGTAGAAATAGCTCCATGTAGCTTTAGCCTGCATTTCATCAGACATTCTTTCAACACAGACTCGCATACAAGTAGACAGATGTGTCAACAGTGCCATAATCTGACATATTCTTTTACTGCATTACGGTGCACGGGACCTCAGATGTTTCCGCCTCAGCTCTCCCGCTCTTGACCCTCTCTCTGCCTTCTGCAGTATCGCTATCAGGCTGTTTTTTTGCTCTCTTCTCCGTGCTGGCTGCTCTCGCTTCACCACTGTGTTTACTGTTTCCTCCACAAGTACTCAAGCTCATCCCTCACAGTAGCCATAAAGACAGCACTGAGACTTTGCTTTGCTTGGCTGAACATGGCTTTCTGTCCCTCGCTGCACAGCTTCGTCGGAGTCTGTGCGGTATGATGTAACGCAAGACAACAGGCAGGGTTTGGAGAATTGTGTCACAGCGTCTGACCTTGTTTTACCACATCTTTCTGTGTGTGTGTGTGTGTGTGTGTGTGTTTAAAATCTGTGTGTGCATGTCTGTTTGTGCAATCTGTCGGCGTACGTTCATACATGCTTTTGTGTATCAACTATTACGTGTTTGTTGTGGGTTTCTGTTGTGTCCGTGCGTGTCATTTGTTGGTTTGTATGTGACCGTCTCCAGGCCAGACTCTGCAGAAGGTTTCTCTTCTTGTCCTTCGACTGGTAGTCGTAACGGAGAGAAGGACTGGGAAAATGACTCCACCACCTCATCCACTCCCTCCAACAATGAGTACACAGGTAGAGCACACACTGTTTACACAGCTACTGCACATGACAAGACATTTTATTTCTTGCAGTCTCATGCCTGTGATTTCTTCCCACAGGACCCAAACTTTACAAGGAGCCCAGTGCCAAGTCCAACAAGCACATCATCCAGAACGCCCTGGCTCACTGCTGCCTGGCTGGCAAAGTCAACGAGGGGCAGAAGAACAAGATACTTGACGTATGTTTTTGCAACGATGTGTCTGCGTCTTTCTGCACTAAATATTCTGCACTGAACAATGACTTTTCTCTGTGTTTTTTTTTCTGCAGGAAATGGAGAAATCCGAAGCCAATAACTTCCTTGTGTTGTTCCGTGACGCCGGATGCCAGTTCAGGTCTGTGTACGCCTACTGCCCCGAGACAGAGGAGATCACCAAACTGGCCGGCATCGGGCCGAGGAGCATCACAACCAAGATGATCGAGGGCCTGTACAAGTACAACTCGGACAGGAAGCAGTTCAGCCAGATCCCAGCCAAAACCATGTCCGCCAGCGTGGACGCCATCACCATCGCCAGCCATCTGTGGCAAACCAAGAAGCAGGGGACGCCCAAAAAACTGCACACTAAGTAGCGCCAGATGGCCGGTGGAAGATTTGAACACGCTTCTCTGGAAAGAACACAGAAGAAATTGCGGATTTTACTTTTTCATTAAAACGATCCCACTGTAACAAATCACAACTGGAATGTAGAACACAAGTGGGCCTCACAGACGTTGATGTTGTTACAGAGTTGTTACAACCTGGACTACTTAAATGGGGCACGAGTGTGTACTCAGCATGTGTATCAATGTTCTCATGTGCCAAAAAAAAAAAAAGAGAGGAAAACAATAGGCGGACCAATGCCTTACCTAGTTGAACCACTGAAGCACTGAATGTTTGGTTTCTATAAGTTAATCAGGTGTGGCCTTATGCTTGTTTTATGTCATATGGATGCGTTGTGAGTGTTGGTGTCATTTTGTCAGCGCTTGTTGTAAAAAGTCTGTTGTGATACAGGAGAGCTTGTGTACTCAGACCCCCCCCCCCTCCCCCTCAAGCCCAGGTTGATACAAGGGTGGCCTGTCTGATCTGTGATCAGGTAGAGGCAGCATTTTTGATGAGTTTTGCTGCTATACAGGCATGTTTGTTTTTTTAACATGTGACTGAAAAACATATAAAAAGTTCAAATTTGTGTATGCGTGTGTATTAGTGAAGTGCCAAGACGAGTGAAAATGCCCTGCAGTTGGTGATTGCAATTACTTTTGCAGAAGTGTGAAATGATGAGAGTGTTGAGCATACGGAGTACCATGAAAAACAATTCTGAAAAGCACCTGCAATAGACTCTTAATTTATTTCATTTTGATAATGCTTTGAAGACATTTTGATCTTAGATTTTATTCAGAGAAACATAATATACTGTACATAAATAAGTTAAATTAGTTTGTATAGGATGGCAGATCCATTGGAAATGAGCGAGTCCGCTTGTGGTAGCTTTTTAAGTAGCTTTTATAATTTATCACGTGCGCGTATCAGTATGTTGTCATTTGGGGCCTTTCATTGTGCTACAAATGCAAAAAAAAGTGTGATCACTTAACAGTATCACTGGGAAGACGATCATCAGTAGTAGAATAGACGGATGTTCCACCCTGTGTCATCAGTCTGTGCAATTTAAGAGTAATTTAATCACCGTTGTTCATGTTGCATTTGGAACTAACTAATACTCAAAATGACACTTTCATGTGTATATTGTCTTAACTTTTAGATCTTGATTACCCTCGAAGTAGTCCACAATTGTAAATACATGAATTCACCTATGATAGCACTTCAAGACCCAGTCCACTGTCGTTGAGTTGTGTCCGCTTCAGGACTGTCATGCTTTTTACTTTACTTTCACATTACTGTTACATTTTTTGTTATCACAATCACGTTCCTTCCTCAGTATGTGTTGGCACTGTACAGATATATTTTGGCATAAAGAAGTATTTTTTGTAATGACATTGACCTGTTGGAGGTTTTAATGACGCAGTACAGTTGTTGAAGCAAGTATGTTGAAAGCAAAGGCAAGGTATATAAAGTCTTAATTGATGAGGCTTTATTGTGGTATTGTAGGAAAATACCTTAAGTATAGTGAGAAAATCATAGTTTTTTTTTTCCAACTCTGAATCCATTTTTGTTTGCAATTTACTAAATATGCTCAACTGTTCATGGGTTTTGGTTGTTTTTCTATTACTTGAGCTTTATTAAAATGCCAGCTATCAACAGCATGCATGGTGTCTCATTTCACATCCCTGTCTTGATTGATTTAAGTGTAATATTAGCCTCATTTAAACTGACCTAATATCACTCTACTACCACAGGAGTTAATAACATGTAATCATCATAGACATAATGCAATACCTGCTTGTATTGTCATCATTATTGTGCTGTGTAGGCTGCACAAACACAGACTATCAGAGCTGTTCACAAAAAGTCTAGTCACTCTGCAACACCAGACATACTTTTGTCTTAATAATCATCATCCTAGTCATTGTCTAGTGTGATGTGTATTAAGACTAATTAAGTTTTACTGGCGCAGACGCTGAATGGGCTGTTATCTGCACTTTATCCACCATACGCTCATATGTCAGGGTTTATTTTTCAACTATAAAGTGTCCACACACATTTGCTAGTGACATTTATCTAATGATAAATGAAAGGGATCCTTATCAAAATGTTTGTTTATGTTTAAAAAAATGGATATCAGCTGATATAGCCTTATAAATGCTGATCAAATTTGCTATCACTCAAAAACTCCTACTACATTCAAAATCTTGCTTAAGTAAAAAGCACATAAGTATAATGAAAATATAGCCTACCTAAAGTACCAAAGGTGAAAGTATACAGTATGTAGAATGGCTCATGTCAAAATCATATCTATAACCCTGGATTATTATTAATGATGCATTATGTGTAGACATTGTGAGGAAAGTAAAGCCAATTTTGCACATAAAATTAAAAAGGCCCCATTTTTACCTCGCAACTGTGTCGTGACACGTACACTTAATAAAATGTTTTGGCATTTTTCATTTTCTATCTCCTGCCACAATATTTATTTATTTCTATCACGTTGTATTCTTACTGCTGCTGAGTGTATGGAGGGAGGGACGGATGGAGGCGGTGCTCCTGCAGACAGCAGGCGGGTAGCAGCAGGCAGGGCTGGGCAGCAGCAGCGGACCGCAGCGGAGAGGCAGAGGAACATCCAGCAGGGAGGGGACACAGCCATACAAGGAGGAGGGACAGCCAGGCAAGACAACACCACTGACAATACCGAGCGGTACTCGTCGTGACAGCGTCTGTCAACAGCGCGGAAACAACCGGGGGACAGTTTTTTCATCCCATGCATTTTTAGAAACAGGTGAGCATTAAACGCAGCGCGTAGGCGGATTTGTGTTGTTCTTGGGAAAGCTGTCAGTGCGCACCCCGCCCGTCCAGCTAACTAACGGGTGATGCCTCTCTCCCCTCGGCCTGGCTAGCTAGTCACTCTCCCTGTCCAACCGCCGGTTAAATTAGCCCGCTTTGTATGAGCTCCAACGGTAACTAGCTATTTGTTGGTTTTGCTGTAATCCGGTCGTTACATTCAGAAGCTATTTAAAGCTAACAAGTAGCATAAGCTTCTTATAGACCACTGTTTGACTTGAGGCTCAGTGCCAGTGTTAATAGCTAACCATCTCCCATGCTAGCTTAGCAGCACTGCAGTGCATGTGTCTTTGACTTGTAACGTTAAGCTAGGCAAAAATGCTTTCTTGCTAGTTTTGTAGCTGGTGTGTCATCTTTGATAGATAAATAACCATACATGCATTAGAGGCTACTTACTGTCATGACAATAATATAAGAGATGATTGTCTCCTCTGTAAACACAACATGTGGAGGAGCAGCAGTCCTGATTCAACAACCTCTCCTCTGTTGTCTTGCTCTCTTACATCTGTTTATCAGAGTGTTAGGTTTAATGTGAGTAAGGTGTGACATAGTGCACTGCAGACACTGCCCTCACTATTATTTGTTATGATCGTCTGATAGGGAACAGCTTGGAACAGCTTATAATAGCATAAGTAGTTGTATGAAGATGGATAGTGGTTAAAGCAAATGCTGACAAGCATTAAATAGCCTATATCCTAAGCAGTGGCTCAGTCCATCTGGATAACACCACCAATTTACTTGACTAGGTGTAGCCTAAAGATAAAGTTAGCATGTGAACAAGATTGTGTTTCAAATCCCAACAGACTGCACTGCTTTGAGGTAATTATACAGAGTAGGAGAAGTAATGTGAGATTTGTGACTGCATTTTGGGTTTATACATTGCGAGTTTCATGTATGTTAGATGAAATTTGATCAGGCTGTGGATTAAGATGAAAATCTGTACATTTGGGGTTATAAAGCCTTTTGTTGTTCATGCTACAAAATGAGGCACTACTCATTTTAGATGCATACAATTCCTAACATGCATATTTAGGAGTGTTCCAGTCTAACCACAGTCTTCCATTCATCGCCACTGACCAGCTTCACTTGAACGTCTGCATTTTATATGATTTCTCCTTTTTACAGTCACTGGATTTCTCCAAGAGAAACTTGCCACTAGGGCTGGGCAATATGGCTGAAATCTAGTCTGGCTATCACCAGACCAAGCTCAATCTTTTAAGATTGAACATTGAGCTGCAGGGCTAAATCAAATCGCTGGCTGGGTTTACCCAGTCTAGCTGAAATCATTATCAGAATATCCATAAGGATATTTTTTTTAATTGATGTATGTCTAGATGCAAGTGTTTGCAAAACCAATATGAGACATCAAACTGATGTTCAATGCAATAAAATTTTAGACAGTGTAGCACTTAAATCTTAATACAAGGTGCATTTAAAAAGGACTTTGTCTTCAGTCTCACAAACTAAGAAAAAAAACAACAACAATGCCAACATGCTGTTCACCATCTTAGTTTAGCGTGCTAGCATGCTAACATTTGCTGATTAGGACTAAACACAAAGTAGTCTACAGCTGAGGCGGATGGGAGTTTTGTAGGTATTTGGTCATAAACTGTGTGTGTGTGTGTGTGTATAATTTAATTAGTATTTTGCGTCTTTGACCTTGTTGTTTGCAGCCCGTCGTCACCATGACAGCGGAGGAAACCATAAATGTGAAGGAGGTGGAGATCATCAAGGTGGTCCTGGACTTTCTCAACTCCAGGAAGTTGCACATCAGCATGCTGGCTCTGGAGAAGGAGAGCGGCGTCATCAATGGGCTCTACTCAGACGACATGCTCTTTCTCAGGTAGATGAACTCGACAGCAACGACCACACCGTGCGGTCTGGATACGGCCGTCTCACGTTGCAGCTCCAAAAAGCTGCCTACTATGAAACAGGAGCAACAGGCAACTGTTCCAGTCATACATTTCTGATAGTGTCCTCTACATTGGGGATAATGTAACCAGTGCTCGAAGTGGGCCGGTACGCACCGGTACGCAGTACCGGCACTTCTACATTTTACTCTTAAGCGTACCTGCACTTTTTCTTGCGTACCGCTACTTCTCGCATGCAGCCGGTACTCTACCACTGACAGAGAAAGCGTCAGTGCCAGAGAGATGACCCTAACGTTACATAAACTACACTACCCAGAGGGCACTACGTGTTTACATTTTAGATCTTGACGAATCACGTAAAGGCAAGCAGTCGGCCCACCCTATCAGAAGTTCGCTTCTCCACAAACGCTAGTTTGAAAAAGCTGTCAGCCTGACCGTAACAGATTTTTCACTGCTGAAAACCTAGAAACTACAAAATAAGTGTCTAGTTTGTAAGTCGTTATGTTAGCCGCCCGGCTTCAGAAAGGTACTAAAAGAACGCGTGAGCCAGACACGTCAACAGAGGTCCAAGTCCAACCAGAAACATCAGGAAGTAGCTAGTACGGTTCATGAGCTTCAAGCTAGCGTTGATGTGAGCGCAACAGCTGGCGTTGAGGAGTCTGCTGCTACCATAGACAGTATATAAAAGGCCGCTACCAACCTTAACGTTACACCGACGTCAACAGAAACGTGAGTAACGAAACACACGGATGGCCTGACTGTTGGTCAAAGGACCAAATGATGTATTTTTGCTCCACGAACAGCTGGCTTGTTTTTAATGATAACAAACTGGGCTGCAAAACATGATATAGCAGCATCCCGTCACTAGCTGCCCAGACAGAGAGGGGGCTGAAGCTGTTCCCCTGTCTCTGTCACACACACACACACACACACACACACACACACACACACACACACACACACTGAGACTGACTGTTTTGCATCTGTTTGAGCACCAAATTATTGTTAAAATGTATAGTTTTGATGAATGAATGAATTTTTTTTCCTTAACATGGCTCCAACATATTAGCAAATATAAATCAGCTTATATGTGGAAAAAATAAACAATATTGATACTAGCCTATATGCAAATTAGTCGCTTAGGTCATCCATAGATAGTTAATAAGGATTCACTGTGCCACATTTATGTTTAAAATGAAAACATGATTTTTTGAATAGCTTACGCACTAAAGTTATGTAAACTTGTTTAAATAAATCAATACATTTATATAGTTAATAAATGACAATAAATTGTTGTACCAGCAATATCTCCAAGTTTTGGTTTTCACTATAGAAATCTCAAATGTCATGATGATCTGCCAATGCAAGAGAGTACCGGCACCTTTTTTTTCCCACTTCAAGCACTGAATGTAACACTGTACTACTGCTGTCGATGTGAGTGCTTCCTTGAAAGTCAGCCAACAGTGTGTTGTCTGCAATTCTACTCCGCCTGAGTGTTAAATACATTTTGGTATTTCACCTAGTGTCTTTTAATACGCTGTCTGGCTTTGTCATGGTACACCTTTTTATTAAGAAAATACCACAGCAAGTAGAGAGTTCAGTTGTATGGCCCTGTGTCAATAAAAACTAATTAGAGTTCACACATTTGTGGGACATTTTAAAAACGAGGACATGATTCCATGTGTTACCTGTGTGTTAACAATGATTTGTTTCAGACAACTGGTGCTGGATGGCCAGTGGGATGAGGTCTTGCAGTTCATCCAGCCTTTGGAGTGCATGGATAAGTTTGACAGAACGAGGTGGGTTCGCCGTGTGAGTCGCTGTCAGTACGTTCAGGTTCATGTGTCCTTTTGTTGATGCGGAGGTAGCCTACAGCAGCAAAGTTTGACGCAAACAGCATCGCCACTTAAATTGCTTCTTTTTTTGTGTCACGATTTCAACTGGCATGGCCGCAGGTTTCGTTACATCATCCTCAAGCAGAAGTTTCTGGAGGCTCTGTGTGTGAATAACGCCATGTCTGCAGAAGATGAGCCACAGCATGTAAGTCACTAAACTTAATAAATGTACTATTTATTAGTATTTTCTAATGTTTTTTTTAAGCCTCCCAAGTGACAACACAGCCTTGAATTCTTGTCCTGTTGAATAGACTTTGTAACAGCGCAGCTTTGTCTTCCCACTGACTGTCACTGGCTGTCTTGGCAGTAAACAAAGACAAGAAGAGAAGCAAACAGTGTTGTTCAATACGTGTAGTTTAAAACTGCGACTCTGCAAGTCATGTGAACAAACCTCACAATCGTTGTGTTTATAAGCAGGTTGTTTGTGTGCGCGTGTTTGTGCTCAACAGTGGCTGCATTTGCATGCAAGGAGTGACGTGGCTATTGGCCTCACTGCGGTGAAGGACTTATCCGGGTTAAGCTGTTTATTTGCACCCCTGATACTACGTGATCGACTCTCTGTGTTAGAATAAACCATTTTAAATAATATATCTGTTCACCTGTGACGTCCCACCCACTAATGACATGGCTGAAAGGGAAAGAAAGTGCCGTCCACCTGCTTGCTGCCCCCTTCCTTTTTGTCTGAGCCATAGGTTGCATTTAACACAAGGGAAAGAATGGATGCCTCAATAAGCAATATTTTTTTTATTGTATGTCTACTAGCGTTTTCTTAACAACAGCATGTACTCATATTGCAAGGCGAGTATGAATATGAACAGAAATCCAAATTGATCCAAAGGTAAGATGATTCTATGCCGCATTAATTTATTTATGGCAATAAGCACGTTGCATCTTCTCACAATCAGAGTGTTAGCGTTCTTGAGTTGTAGCTCAATAATGACGTGTCAATCCAAAATCGTGTCACTGGATAACACATTCATGTAAATGTTGCCATGAGGGTGTGCTACCACAGGGCTTAAAAACAGTAACTGGGGAATGAAATACACCTGCTTAGTTGCCAACAGCTCTAGAGAACATTATAGAACGTTTGATTTGCAGAAATGGCACCACAGCAAATGCATAATGAAAATGTTGATGCCGAGTCGGATCCAAGTGTTTGTAAATCCTAATTCAATTCTCAAATAAATCAATAAATCTGACACACACTGTTTCAATCACACATGCAGAGACATTGAAAACTCATTCTGTCTTTTCTATTCATGCTCTAGCTGTGGGCCGACTGTCACATGGCAGAGTTGCAGTTTGTGCCACTGTGCCAGAGCTACCGCGTCCTATTAACTGGATTAGGTCAGACTTCTGTGGACATCTGTGGACATAGTGTGCTGCTGTGCTGATGGGTATTGGTTTTGGTGATATGGCGTCGATTGTGTGTTGGCAATGACTTTTCAGGGTGGTGCAGGACAACAATTTTAGGAATAGGACTAAATGGCTGTCCTCTGTTTCTGTCTCATTTTCTGATTCCTTGTGCATGTTATCCTGGAAGCTGGTGTTTTTGTTCTGTTTTCTCAGTCTCACTGACATTTAAAAGCCATCTGTGCCTCCGGTGTGCAGCTGCAGACAAAGCTCTCTCTAAAAGTACCACGTTTTTCTATCTCTGCTGTTCAGAGAGAAACTTCTACTCAGTCATCTGTGACAATCTGAAATATGTATTTATGTTTTGTAGTTGGAGTTCACCATGCAGGAAGCAGTGAAGTGCCTCCATGCCCTGGAAGAGTTCTGTCCCTCTAAAGATGACTACAGCAAACTGTGTCTGCTCCTCACACTGCCTCGCCTCACAAACCACGCAGAGTTCAAGGCAAGATCTGTCAAAGTGGATCGAAACAGAAATATTTCATTTGTAAAGACTAAAGTTTACTTGATAAACTTAAAAGTCTCTTGTTTTTTTCAATCGGCTGAAACTGAAAGCATCTTTTTTACTCTCTTGTGCACTTTTCTGCCAGTTTAATTGATTTCACAATCTTTACTTCCATGCTCCATGTTCCTGCAGGATTGGAACCCGAGCACGGCCAGGGTGCAGTGTTTTGAGGACGCCTGCACCATGGTGGCAGAGTTCATCCCTGCAGACAGGAAGCTGAGTGAGGCTGGATTCAAGGCCAGTGGGGATCGACTATTCCAGCTGCTCCTCAAGGGAGTCCTCTATGAGTGCTGTGTGGAGTTCTGCCAGGTTTGAACCACTAAAAGCAAACCTAAATACTGCGGTCTAAACCAGTATACACATGGTCTAATGCAGAGGTGCCCAAATTCTTTCATATAAAGGGCCACAAATGTATCTGGATGGAAGGCCACAGGCCAAAAATAAATGTTGATGTTATGTGAAATAACATTACATTAGACATTGTAATGTTAACATTTTTAGAAAATGAACATTCTAAATCTAAAATAACATTTCTAAATAATAACACTGCTCTTTAATCTGCCTCACAGCAATTTGATTAGTTTGCAGAGATGATCCATAAAATAAGAGGAGAATAAGCATGAGCATGTCAAGTGCTATGGTGGGCCAAAACAAAGGGAGGACGGGCCAAATTGGGCGGCCTTAGTCCTTGCCGATGATTGAAACTAATATTTGTTGGATTTGTTTGCGTGCAGAGCAAGGCGACGGGGGAGGAGATCACAGAGAGCGAGGTCCTGCTGGGTGTGGACATGCTGTGCGGTAACGGCTGTGATGACCTGGACCTGTCTCTGCTCTCCTGGATGCAGAACCTCTCCCACACCGTCTTCTCCTGCGCCTTCGAACAGAAGCAACTCAACATCCACGTGGACCGCTTGGTCAAGCCCACAAAGGCGGGCTACGACCTCCTCACCCCGCTCATCAGCAAACTGTCTCCGTACCCCTCGTCCCCGCTGCGCCGCCCCCAGTCCGCCGATACCTACATGTCACGCTCCTTGAACCCAGCGCTGGACGGGTTGTCTTACGGGCTGTCTGGCCAGGATAAGAGAGCGAGTGGCGGGGAGATAGCGCCGGGCAAAGGGGTCTCTCCCATGTCCCACTCGTTTGCCAACTTCCACTACCCCGGAGCAGGAGGCCAGAGCCTGACCAGGAGTCTCATGATGGAGAGCTCTGACTGCCACAGCATCTTTGAGGAATCCCCTGAAACGTAAGGGTTTGGAGTGGACCTGGTTAGAGCTGGAAAGATGAAGCGATTTATCGATTAGTTGTCAACTATTAAATTTGAGTCATTTTTTATGAAAAAGGAGTAACAATTCTCAGATTTTCCAGCTTTTTAAATGTGAATATTTTCTAGTTTCTTCACTCCTCTGTGACAGTAAACTGAATATCTTTGAGTTGTGAACAAAACAAGCTATAGACCAAACAACGTCTCGATTAATTGAGAAAATAATTAGCTAGTAATTGGCTCAATCGTTAGTTGCAGCCCCAGACCCAGTTTTTGCCAGTCTCTGGTTTCATGCAGGCTGTTGTCAGACGTCTTGGATAATCTGTTGCTCTGGTGTGTTTTCTCTGTGAAGATCAAGGACAGACACACCCGTGGATAAGATGATGAGTTCAGGCGGAGCTCAGAATCTGCGTCCTGCCTCCGCTCCGGGCGAGGACGCGCCGTCAGCTGGCACTGACGACAGGAACGAGGTAAACCTCAACGACCTTTGCTTTTTAACTCGTTAGACCTGTTGTATGTCACACGTTACTGAACAAGGGCTTTATTTTGTTATGTCGCTGCATTGTTTTTATGGGTGGGGGGAAAAAAATCGATTCACGTACTATATGTATCGTGATTTTTTTTTTTGGAGGCGGGGGGATGATTTTTAAAATTGTTTCTTTTTCCTAGAATCAATATTTTTGATTTCTTTTTTTTACCAATAATTCACCTAAATATTTTTTCTGTTTTATACGGTTATGCTGACGCCAACTACATCATATCTGTGTCCAGCAAAACAGACCGAAAGCAGAAAACGCAGAAAATCCACGTTATCTACTTCTTTACAAATGAAATAAATGTCAGACTGACTGACTGACTGACACATGATGTGCATTCTTCTTAGAAAACCATTCGTTTTTAAGAAATGTCTCATGATATATTATCTCTAGAAGGGAATTATTCAACTTTTGTTTTCATTAAGAAGGAGAGAAAAAAACCTTCTAGAATTGCAGTAAATCCAAATCGCAATACAAATCGAATTGGCACCAATGTATTGTGAAAGAATCTAACGGTGACAACAGCCTATCCCGGCCCTTAATCGTTTTCGTTCCTTGATGGGTGTTGCCGACACCACGGTCTATATATAGGCCAGTTCTGATGAATCTTTTTCAGTGTGGTGTGTCTGAGTCATCTTCCTCCTGCAAGTCTGCATTGGAGCCTCGTCCCTGTCAATGCTGACATGGCTGCTTACAGTGAGAGGCTCAGTCCATTCCACTGCTGTTGTCCTCTGCCTGGGTGCCCTTGTTTTGGCTTGTTGGTGGCGTAGTGTTAGCATGCTTTCATCATGTCCCAGCACTTCAACGTGCACCTTAAGCCTTAGTGTATGTATGAAATGGGCTTTTTGTATATCTATGTCCAGACACATGGAAGTTAGATATTGTAGTTTGGCCCACTGATTTATCAAAATGTGTACTTCTTCTCTGAGTCCCAACTTAAATCTGAACACACAGACATGATACACATCATCTTAGATATTATACTTTCAAAAGGTCCTAAACAAAAGTCCATAAACCTGCTTAGAATTCTTAGAAGAAACACTTTCCTCATAACTCCAGGTGGGGAGCTGTATTTATCTTATATGAATACTGATTTCATTATTTATCATCATTTGTTTACATTACGTTGTGATTATTATGAGACATAATGCAGCTCTAGTTGTTTCAAGTATCCAGCCAGTAAGAAAAGAACAAAGCAGGGCAGAAACTGGGAGAAGAAGCCCAGGTGGATTTGGTTCTAGGTCGGTAGGGACACGTGGCTCAACAACTCAGGAGCTCAACCACAAAAAATGAGTCTTTACTGCCCTCATGTTGCCCGTAAACACAGTGTTAACACAGTGTGTCCTTTTCTGTCTGTCTCATGCTTTCTATTCTGGTCCCTTTGTGTGACTCAGTGTGAAGGTAGTGCTTTGTACTGCCTTCCCCGTCACCCTAGAGACACATAGAGCCCTCCCACCCCCCCCCCCCCCCCCCCCCCCCTCTTGTATCCTCTCTGCCCTCTGTCCCTTTTCAAGCACGGGCCCAGTGCCAGTGTCTCTCCCCTCTCCAAACAGTAGAGGCTTTCCCATCAGATTGTCAGGACAGGAAGCAGAGGACAGAGAGGGGAAGTGAGCTGTCCTCATCTCTCAGTCTTACCTTCCTTCCTCCTCTAATACCTGGACTGACAGACGGAATGGGTGGAGCAGGGTTCCTCTGATCACAATGCTGCCTTTGAGCAGTGTTATAAGAGTTGGCAGGCTTTCCTCAGATGTTAACATGCTTCGCTGTGTGTGAATATTATTATACTTTGTCTCCATGTGTCCTTTTTCATTTGTACAGATCTGTGTTTATATGTTCCATTTATGTAATTTACGTTTTGTTTTTCTTATCCAGAGTGACTTTATCTTCTTTCTAAAATGAATCACCCAACAAGAGATGACATTCATAAATTGCTATAATAACAACCATTCATTCATTCATTCAACCTTTATTTGTACTCGAGAGATCATTGAGGGGCGGCCCTCATTTACAGTGACGTCGAGTCAGTTACAAAAACAAAACAACCACACAGAAAAGAAGCGACCCCATCATAAAAAAAAAAACTTTCTGAATTGGAAAAATAATTTGATAAATAAATTAGGATAATCAGGATCCAAAAGAAAGCACAACGGCGTAAAGCAATTACAAGTAGTTTGGAGGTTTAAAACCAGATTTCTAAATTCTCCAGTAAGTTGATTTTTAAGGAAGTGCTATAATTTGTTCGGGTTGCACTAATTATAAAAGCAAGTTTAGACCGAGCTCGTGGAACATGAAGCGAAAGCCAATCAGAGTCCGATAAGGTCCTTCCGAGTGACAGAGGACTTTTTTTTTTTTTAATGGCATCATGTTCACTCCTCAGCTTCGGGACTCCACGGAGAAGTATGAGGAGTACTATCGGCAACGTCTTCGCGTGCAGCAGCACCTGGAGCAGAAGCAGCAGCAGAGGCAGCTGTACCAGCAGATGCTGCTGGAGGGAGGGGTGCAGCAGGAACCCCCGCCTACTGACATGCAGCACAGCCTCACAGAGAAGTTCCTCAACAGGTACAGACACGGCAAGAGATCCCTGAAATGTTCCCCTGTCAGACAGGTAGCGCACATCTGCAACACACCTGGTCAACGCATACAGCTCTGCTCTGAAAGCAGTCGGCCATGTCAGGGCGGTTCTGGTTCTCAATTAAGCTTGCCAATGTCTGTATGGGTTTTTAATATCTTCACACAATAGAGGAGCAGCTGTCAGACAAGGAGAAGTAGTCATGTTAAAGCCCCATGTGGCTTGTCCTAGTATGCCCCCCCCCCCTCCCCCACACACACACACACACCAAAAGAAAGCCACCTCCACTCCACACTGCACCATCTGTGGTGATCAGCTACATCACGTCACATGGGACCATTGCCTCATGTGTATTAATTATTATACACAATATTAGACCCAGACGCCACTCAAACATAGCACCCAACTTAAACATGTATGTAAATGCTCCCAAACCACAACAAGAGTCGATTTAATTTTAAGTCTATGACAACAAATGAATTTGGAAATTTGGTCATTTTTGCTCTGTCAGCAGGACAAAGGCCCTTTGATTTGTCCCCCGAGAGTTCCTCCAGTCCTCCCTTTCCCCCAGCCTCTCCCTGTCCCTGTCCCCTCTGCATTATTCACCAGGGTAGCCGTGCATAATTACATCATTACCTCAGTTTTCTTTTCTCCTCTGCCCTTTTGTAGTTTTAACTAGATTTTACTGAGTCAACTCAGTCAGCGTACAGAGAGCCCCGTAGGCTAAAGTCAAATGTGTTGTGCCTTTTCTCCTTTTCCAAATGCTAAGTACAAGAAAGCTCTTATGAAATGAGAGAGGAAGAAAGGCTAAAAGGAAGACTTGATTTGTAGAGTGTTTTATGCGCCTTTGTGTGTGCTGCTCAGGTCCATCCAGAAGCTGGAGGAGCTTAATGTGGGGATGGAGGATTTAGGGGAGGAAGTGAAGTCTCTGGCCCAGCAGTGTAATGGCAACGGGAACACCCTCGCCTCTGAGGACAATAACAACCCTCCATCTGTGACCCCGGGGCAGACCCAAGAGGGAGGGGCACTCAGCAGCACCCCACAACGCAGCGTGGGGGGCCGCCCGGTCCCACCTCCCAATGAGTCCCCTGTCATCTCCCAGAGGTACTGTGGGTGCTATGTCTTTTGTTTCTATACCGGAGGTTGTTGCGGGGTTGAATTTGATGATGACTCTATTCATGTTTGTTTTTTTTGGCAGTGAGCAGAAACCGAAAGGAAGTCCACAAGGTGACACTCCAGGCTCCTTATCCCGAAGTAAAGAGGTAGGTATGCACAGTAGTAACACTCAAACAATTCTGTCAGACCTGCTGTAAATAATGTATCCCTCACCAAGCATGTAATTGTCCCGCTGCGCTGAAAAATGAACCTGAAATTAGTTTTGTTCATGCTTATTATTAATTTTCTTTCACGTTAGCTGTTATTACTGTCACAGAACAATTGTTCTCTGGCTCTCATCTGATTTTAAAGTTGCGCACATTCCCTCTCGTTTTTGTCACAGTACAGGACGATGCAGGGGCAATGCTAATTTGGCATTTGGCTAAGCAGATTATATCGTGATGTCACGCCGGCATCATGACATTGTGTCGTAGGGTAGAGAAAATCCAAGATTATACTGCTAATTACACGTAATCTGTGTGTTCATGTGTTTTTATACGTGTGTTTGTTTTCAGGGCGACAAGCCTAAAAGCCTGTTTGTGCCAGTGCATTCTCTGGAAGATACTCAGGCCATTCGAGCTGTCGCCTTTCACCCGTCTGGATCGCTCTACGCTGTGGGATCCAACTCTAAAACTCTACGTGTCTGTGCTTATCCAGAAACATTAGACGCAAGGTACAGTGACGTGGACAATCACCTCAAAAGCATTCCTAAAACAATCGTCTAACCATTTTATTCTTATCATCAAGAGTAGCCCCCTCTTTAACAGAATTATCGATATGATTGATTGTACGGTGCATGCCATTTGAGTTGGTCGTGGAAAGTTCAAATTCTGATATTTTGAGGCACTTCAAGGACTTCTCATCCATGTTGGTTTAAAAGTTGAAACTTAAAAAAAAAAAAAAAAGTAACAATGTTTTTTTTCTTTCCAGAAAAACATCCCCATAAGTTGTTTGAATGTCTACCGGTTTACTCACTTGTGTTCTTCCATTTGTCTTTCCTCTCCTTCCTCTTTTTCCCCCTCTTCTTCACTCTTCCTCTCCTCAGCGTTTCCAGTCCAACAAAGCAGCCGGTCGTCCGCTTCAAGAGGAACAAACACCACAAAGGGTCCATCTACTGTGTGGCCTGGAGCCACTGTGGGCAGCTGCTGGCTACAGGCTCCAATGACAAATATGTCAAAGTCCTACCTTTCAGTGCAGAGACATGCAACGCCACAGGTACACACAGCTGGATACTGCATTGATTTGAAGTCAGGGCACGGGCCTGTTATTATCAGCATCTCACACGCATTCTCATTTTATGTGTGCGTCTTTCTGTGCCCTAGGCCCCGACCTGGAGTTCAGCATGCATGACGGCACCATCAGAGACCTGGCCTTCATGGAGGGTCCAGAAAGTGGAGGAGCCATTTTGATCAGCGCCGGAGCTGGAGACTGTAACATCTACACCACGGACTGTCAGCGAGGACAGGGCCTGCACGCCCTCAGTGGGCACACAGGTACACTGACTGTCTCATCCATTCGCCTGTTCTTCTGAAAAACTCACATGGAGTGGATTCCAAGGGAGAAAGATTGGATAAAATTAAATTAGATTTTATTCATAGTGTCAAATCATAACAGAAGTTTTCTCAGGACACTTTACAGATAGAGCAGGTCTAGACCTGAAACTTCAGGCAGACCCCGACTCTTGGTGGGCGGCCATCTGTCGCTGCCGGTTGGGACACAAGATATACAGAAATATGTTTCATAATAATTACAGCAGTCGGTATGATGAACAGTGGCAGTTATAGTAGTATTGCCACTGACAAGTGCGTGACGTGTCATTTCTGTGTTGCTGTTTAGGTCACATTCTGTCTCTGTATACGTGGGGAGGCTGGATGATTGCCTCTGGCTCTCAAGACAAGACGGTGCGTTTCTGGGATCTCAGGGTGCCCAGCTGTGTCCGAGTAGTGGGAACCGCCTTCCACGGCTCAGGTACCACCTGCGCGTTCAGTGTTCACCTTCCATTCTTATATCAAATATCGCTAGCAAACCCTTGGAATGTTTGAGCAACGTATGACATCAGAATGTAACACTGCTTCCATAATAGGTGCTGATGTTGTCGATCAGGAAAGTCCTGATTCTCTCAGTCAGCACAGAAGATTTTTTACTGGTTTCTACAGCTACACCCCTCTTTTTTTTTTTCTTCTTCTTCTTCTGCACAGGCAGTCCTGTTGCCTCAGTAGCAGTCGATCCTAGCGGCCGTCTCCTAGCAACAGGACAGGAAGACAGCGCGTGCATGCTGTATGACATCAGAGGAGGACGAATCGTCCAGGTGTACCGGCCGCACTCCAGTGACGTGCGATCGGTCAGGTTCTCCCCCGGAGCACACTACCTGCTCACTGGTTCCTACGACACAAAAGTCATAGTCTCCAACCTCCAAGGTATAGTATGTCTCGTCTGCTCACATATTAACGATATATTTATGATCAATAGTTTACTGCTTTTACCCGCCATTAGCTTCTTCGTGTGGGCTATCCTGTTTTACTATGACCATAAAAACATAAATGGGTCGTGCGCGTGTGTGTTTGCAGCCATGTACTTGTACCAGGTTGTTGTTACATATCCATATGATCCAGGCAGGGCAGGGTGCACGTCTCTCTGGCTCTGTAGTGACATTAAGGGAATTAAAAGATGCGTATGAACAGTTCTGTTTTATATCATTGTAAACTGAATATCTTTGGGATTTCGAATGTTGTCGGATTGTTTAAAAAAAAATGTGTTTGTATTTTGTATGTGCCAAACTGTTTCTTGGCTGGGACCAGTGCCCTGGAGTCTTCACTGGTTGCCTGGCAACGTCACGATGATGACAAGACGCCAGGAAGAGTGTGTAAAAAAAAATTGCATAGAGATCACGGATTCTGAGTTGGACACCTACGTATATTTTTTTAGAAACACCTGTTCTCAGTACATATTGTGTATCTTTTATGAGGAAGGGAGACTCTACTTGCAGTATGTTTTCCACAAAGGAAAAGAAAGTAATAGAAAACTGGGTCTCCTTAAACCACTTATCAGCCTTGTACAGGGTTCTAATATTTTCCTTTTCTGTTTCTCCTGTAACCTCACTTGTGTGTTTTCTTCGAATGTATATAGACAGTAAGTGGTCGTTACATAAGCCCAGGAATGATCATGGATCCCAGGACCAACTTACAGGGAAACATTTTTCCAAAAGAATGTGAGACGTGTTCTTGTCTCAAGGTGTGTCGTGATTTTAAAGCCGCCTGTCTGAGCTCCATTTCCTGTGTCTGTGTTGCTAGGTGACCTGACCAAACCGTTGCCTCAGACCGTGGTGGGAGAGCACGGCGACAAGGTGATTCAGTGTCGGTGGCACACACAAGACCTGTCCTTCCTCTCATCCTCTGCTGACCGCACTGTCACACTCTGGACACACAACCCATAAAAACACACACAAAAACACACACACAACCAGTTATAATCTAAAAGGCACACATTCCCCCTAAAACATCACTGCTCCACGCTCCCTTTCAACACACAGTACCACATTCACTGTCCAATGAGCCTTTCACTCGTCTTTAGGAAACCAAAATGGATCCAACCCTGTGACACATCAAAAAGCACACGTTGCATGTTCTCCTTTTTTTCTTTACATTGCATTCGTCACACCGACTGCCGTCATCTTGAAGGGTTCAACAGCAGGATCATTCATTTATTCTCACCATCACTTTATCGTCACTCCTTACACACCAGTCAGTTGCTGCATGTCCTTTTCCCTGAGGAGCTGTTGAGGTTAGACAGGACAGAGTGCTTTGTTCATGATGGTGCCTTCCTTGAGTTCTCAGTTTCCATAGCAAACATGTAAAAAGATGATGATAATATGGTCATTTTTTTTTCAAGATCAAATTTTGTTACGTCCTCTTGAGCGAAGTCCTTACATTCCTTCTTCTTTTTTCTTTTGCACATCATTTTCTTACAGCTGGTGTTAACGCTGCTATTGTTTGGTGACACAAATGGTGTGAAATGTAATTTGATCAGTGTGGCAGTAGCGAGCTTTTCCTATCAAGAGGCTGAATCTGTGGAGGTCGTACTATCTGTCGATCAGTCAGCTGTTGCTTCCCTGTGGGACGTGCCGATGTCTAATGTTACTGTATCCACTGCATTGCTACAACTCCAAATGTGTAAATTAGCGTGCGCATTTGTTTAAAATTTGAAATCAGTGTTTCTTTGCGCTGAAGCTGTTACAGTGTCTTGCGATGGCTTGCTTGCAACGAAAGATTGTTATAATGTCAGCATCAAAGGGAAATGTGGTTGAGCGCCCTAGCATTCACTTCAGGAGTTTTCTTTGTTCAACAGCTTTGGTTTGTCTACTGTAACAATACAACAACAGTAGGTGGCAGTCTCTAACCATATGCACAATGAAATCTGATTGGATGCACGGATGTTTTGATATTTATTTAGAACCAGTATTTGGGGCATTTGCATTCTATTCTTTTCATGTGTTTTACATGCGCACTTTTTTCTTTTAACATTGTCTCCTAAAATTGATTTACTTATAAAGATGCATATGTTATGTTAATGTATAGTATATATTGTTT
Organism: Gymnocephalus cernua; assembly: GCA_023631565.1. Classification (NCBI taxonomy): domain Eukaryota; kingdom Metazoa; phylum Chordata; class Actinopteri; order Perciformes; family Percidae; genus Gymnocephalus; species Gymnocephalus cernua. The sequence continues at coordinate 17,129,351 of CM042436.1, read as the reverse complement.
TAACAAATAAGGCCAAACTAATACGTACATAGATGTATTTATTTCAGTTGTGTTTATGTATGTACAGTTATGTTTTTGAAATGCTAGTGGCTCTTGTATTAAGCCTTTTTAATTCTTGTTTTTAAAAGTGACTTAAATTAATTCAAGCTAACTCAAGTCTGACTGCTGGTACGTTCAATAAAGTGTCTTTTACACAAGCTGGATCTTTTTGTGTTTAGTTGAAATGAACAGATCACATTGAACATTTAAAAAAAAAAAAAATCATTGAAGCATTTAGTACAAGAGCGTAGGGGCTGTACACGGGTTAAATTCATTCTTTTATCAGCTTTTACAGCTGGCTTAAAATATCATTTCCTTAGCCTGACCTTGGTAACTCTTCAACCCCCACCACCCCCCAAAAAACATACTCACATATACACAAAATACATGGAATGAGTGCTGTACCTCTGTCCACACTGACTCAGACACCACTATGAGTAAAACCACATTACTTCATAGTGGTGGGACGGCAGAATCATAACAATCATAAAAAGTACAATAAATACAGACATAGCTGCAGTTGTGTATTGGAAAATACACAGTGAACTGAAATGTGTAGCTGTACAGAAGGATAAAAAAAACTACACTTTGTCTTGTCCCTGATACTACTAAGAGTTTGTTGTTGTGCAAGATGTGCGAAACAAGTCCTTGGTAATTTGAGTTTTTTTTTTCCCATACTGTATTACTACATATAATGCTGACAGTGCTTTGTCTTGTCCAAAAGGACAAATAAAGATAAAACAAAGGTTTTCTTTTGTGAGTGACTACCCATTGGTCAGAACGCTGTCCACACCTTCATGAGATGAAAAACTAAAATCAACCTGACTGTCCCTGTAGTGCTTAGTTTAGCTGGAGCTGGAGCTAGGCCTGGCTGTTGCGTTGGCTGCGGAGGGCAGGGTGACACGTTGCTCGTCAATTCTTTTGGCCTGAGAGCGCATGATGAGGCTGAAGAAGTCCTCGTCTGGTATAGTGGGCCCTCGGACCGGAGGAGGGGGAGGGGCACAGCGCTGGTCATCCAAACGGGACCCCTGGTGGAGCGAAAAGGAAGGAAGAGAGCTGCATTTTGAGATCTGGTTGTGTGGTTTTACATGCTCTTTGCACATGATAACTGTTGACGAAAAACAACTTATTTCACATGCGTGAAGAAGATTCGGGAGATTTTGCTGAATTCTCAATTGAGGAGAGTTTAGGATTAAACAGTACAGTGTAGATGCCATCCCAACTTCTGAAGTTCCTGTCTTCCTGACGGTGTATTTAAACTTTGCTGGATTTAAATTGAGCTAAAACCTTTAAAAAGGTAAACAAAGATATTGCAGGTGCCTAAAACACAGACGGTAAAGCCTAGTTCAGCCTGTCTCTCTCTCTCTGGGCATTATGCAAAAGTGTGGCAGGCCCACCAACCTCCAAAAGGAGACAGTCCTGAAACAAAACATCCCCGTATCATGCAGCTGCCTAGACTCCCTGAATCTATGGAGGCCAAGAGCTGAACTACTCCTCCGCCTGGAAAGGTTATGATGGACACTGTCCTGAATGAGACCTGGGGTACCACTGTCTCAACATACATAGAATGAGTTCGTAAACTGGAAATTCCACCGCGATAACTTCTTGTGTGTTAAATGTACTGCATGCTTATCGTTGTGCAGTAGCACTGTGTATTCGGTCATATCAGGTACCTGGCACTTGACGAGCATATCGAAGAAGTCGTCGTCAGGCTCAGCGTTGTCGGCGTTGGCCATCAGGTGGCTGAGCACGGCCTGGTTGCTGTTTTGATGGAGCCTGAGGCCGGGCAGGCTTCCCCCTGCCGCTGACGACTCCTCTACCCGCCGGCCCGGGGCGCCAGAGACGTTGGCGGACTCTGATACAGCTACAAGAGTTTGAGAGAATCGATGAGGTGCCAGAAGAGATACACAGCAGAGAAGTTTTATTTCAGTTCTGTGTTTTATGTCTTTTTTTTTTAGCACTGCTATAAAGGAAAAGCACTTTTAATGATTGCACTACTGGTTAGATGTAAAACTGCATTTCGTTGTACTGGTTGTCCTTACTTGTGCAATGACAATAAAGTTGAATCTAATCTAACCAACGACAAAAAAAAGGACGATATACTGTGAGAACGGGATTCATTTTGAGTGTGAATGCATGGCCTCACATTTCCTGATGGCTCTGGGCGGCGATTCTGGACCACTGCTTAATGATAACCTGCTGCCCTTATCCTGTATTGAACAGCGTTGGTCATCCATACGGTTGCTCTGGAAACGGCTCAGCAGGTCAAAGAAGCCCTCGTCTCCGAGCATGTCAGGACTGAGTCGCTGGTAAAGTACAAAAACATGAACGTAAAAAAAAAAAAGAGCTAAACAGAGCAGGCCTTGTTTAATGATAGCTGTAGGCGACTAAATGTGGTTGAGGTGTGTGTGTGTGTGGTTATCAGCTGACTGCACCCTGTACTGTGTACCTTCTGTGGTCCCTGTGTGGCCGTCTGGCTGGTGTCCAGGGTGTTGCTGGTGTCCTGGAGGACCTTACTGGTGCCGCCAGCCTTGTACTTCTTCCCACGCAGACGGCTGACAAAGAACAGCTTGGAGGAGCTCTTGGCCAGGGAGGGTTTAGACTGTTTGGTCAGGATGTCACTGTTCCACTTCTGACCCTTCAACACACAGGAGTGGATTAGTTACCGCAATGCAGAAGGGAAATGAGAGGAAAGACGATACGCTTGGAGAAGATAAAGCACCCAATTATGTGGTAAACAACTTGGTTTTAGTAGCAAAGCGGGACTTAGACAGAGCCACGGTAGAGCATCGTGTGTGTTAGTGGGTCGAGGACTTCATGGGACAGGAGAGGAGTCCTTACATTTATCTTGTCTGGAGTGAGTTTCATCAGCTCCAGCTTCTCCATGCTGTGTCTTCTGCTCATCCTGGGCCTCGCTCCTGAAGCACATGCAACAGTTACGACCATATGAACACCAGTCATACAAACTGTTGAGAGACGACAAGTAATGTATAACTCACCGTGCAGGTTGTAGTCTATGTCCGTATTCTCTGAAATAGTGGAGCTGTTTGTGCTGTAACTTAGACCCAGAACCGTCTGGAGGTCAGACACGTTCATACGAGCCGTCAGCTCCCCGCTTCTGTCTCCAGTCTAGAGGGAAACACACACACACACACACACACACGTTAATTTTACTACTGAAGGATTTCTTTACCTTGTAAAGTAAAAATGCTTAGAATATTGTTTCCAATGCTTTACTGTAAAGGCGAACTGCAGCAAAGGAAGCTGTCCACTGCTCTCATTTACATGATGTACCTCTTTGCAGATCTCCAGGTGTTTCTCAGCAAAGTGCATGGCTTGGTCATGGTTCCCCAGTGCAGTGTAAGCATTTCCAAGACTCCAGCATGCACGACCCTCCCCAATCCTACATCGGAAAACGCAAATAAATAACATATATAGAGGAGTAGTTCAAATTCTTCTTCCTTGAGTGAGAGTCTCTCTCTCTCTCTCTCTGTGTGTGTGTGTGTACCTGTCATTGAGGTCCTGGGCTATGATGAGGTGTTTGAGGTGGTAGTCTATGGCTCTCTCATAATCCTGCAGAAGTGTGAAGGTGTTGCCCAGACTGTAGCAGGCCTGGGCCTCCACAGCTCGATCCTTCAACTGCCTGGCCAGCTGCAGTGTCCTCCTGACAAACACGCAGACGAGCTGGTTCAAAACACTGCAGAGAGGCCTCAATATTTGCCTCTGGCTTTTTTTACATCTCAAGAAGTCCCCACATTCTTGGAACAACATACCATGTCATACACAAAGTAAAGTTTCCCTTTTTCTCTTTTAGATATTGAGACGACTTGCCATTTGCCTGGTGAACAAAAAGTTAGTTTTGAACCCTGGTTTTTAAATCAAGAATGAAAACGTTACACTTACATTTTAAAACACAACTTTACATCTGTCTACGTAAGTTATCATTGGCTACTCTGCCGCCGTTGTTGTACTTGCGTCAGACAATGATTTTAAAACATTCACGCGTAGGCTGTGGCTTACTTGTAATGTTCAGCTGCCACTTCGAATTCCCCCAGAAAGATATAGGCGTTCCCCAGGTTGCAGTACGCCCGTCTTTCTGCCGAGCGATCGCCAAACTCCTTAGCTATGAGCAAGCGCTGTTCAGAAAGAGACATAAAAAAACATATATTTATCATATCGGTTAGAATAACTGTCATCACAGAAGTAGCTTTATAATGCTCGTCTATGGAGCGTGTAGACTTTGCAAATATGCTTTGATAGTGAAAGGGCTTTTTAGGGTTACGCCACACCTGTTCGTGAGAAGCTACCGCTTTGCGGAAGCTTCCCAACAAGTAGTAGGTGTTGCCGAGGTTACCACAGGTTCGACCCTGAGCAGCACGATCTCCAAGCTCCTTCACTATTGCCAAGTTTGCCCTGAAAATACACATAGTCAAATGCACTATGAAGGCTTAACAGCAGAAAAGCATTGCGTCATTAAAATATCACCCGCGCATATTTACAAGCACCATACTGTGCAGTCACTTACTCATAGTACTCAGCTGCCTTCCTCAGTGCCATCATGACCTCCTCTGGGAAATCTCCAGGCTCGGCTCCACTCCAAGAGATACTTTTGCCTTTGGCGTGGTACACGTTCCCAAAGTTATACAGAGCTCGCGCATGACCCACCTAACACACATCCAGGAAAAACATGTCAGTGCTGACGGTTGATGTCTTCTCTATCATCAAATAGCAATACATAGGATGTTCCCGACCCCTATACACTGCAACAATAGGCTTGAATATCCCGCTGCCTCACCTTGTCATTAATGTCTCTGGCTATGTCCAAGTGCCTCTGACAGCAAACCACAGCCTCGTCAAATCGCCCCAGCACCTTTAATGTGTTGCCAAGGTTTCCACTGGCTTTGGCTTCTCCAAGCAGGTCACCGATTGTCCTATGCAGCACACGGATTATGTTAGTAATAATACATGTACTAATGATCTGTTGGGGTCTGCAGGGTTGTGGGGTTCTTGTGCAGGTCCAACCTGGTCAAGGTGAGATCATGCCGGTGAAACTCTAGGGCCTTGGCGTAGTCATGCAGGTGGAAGTAGGCATTGCCCAGCTGACTGTAGATGGCACTGAGCACCTGCAGGTCCTCTGTGCCCACCTGGATGGCAGCTTCAAAGAAGGAGACGCCTGCTCTGTAGTCGCCCACCTTACAGAGCCGCTCACCCTCCAACGCCAGCTCCAGGCAGGACACCTCCATCCTACAGCAGAAAGAAGCAGAGTCAGTGCATCGGGTGTCTAACAAAGATCTGGCCTGCTGTCTTAACTGGCTTTTTACTGAGCAGCACCAAAGTATCTAATCCAAAGAGCATCATTAAGGCCCAATAATGAAGAAGCTGTGGGAAAAACAGACCTTCTCTGGCTGAAAGCTGCAGCCAACTGACCGCACTCCACTCACAACCAAGGAACAAAGCTTTTAGCCTTCGCTTAGAAAGAGAGCTTTGAGCTACTTCCTTCCACATGCAGAGAACAATGGGGTCTGTTTGTTATGGTAGAGCTCACATCCTTTTGACATGCCTCGGAAAGTGAAGTCGATTCCTTCCATTTACAGTCAAATGAAGCAAAGAGCGGGTGGAAATAGTAAAGAAAAAGTATACCAATGTTCAGCATTCCCCTGGTTATCAGCTTTGCTTTAGAATCAGAATTGATTTAAACATGCTGTGTTGTGCCTTAACAGATCCACACTGGGTTCTGGAGGAAATCAATATAAAATGTAGGATATAACATTTAAAAAGCCATTAGAATTGGACTGTCTCAAAAAAACTTAATAACCACGCCTTGTGGAGTTACAAATGAGGCTCAGGCGTTTCAGGGCCAGGTGATAGAAAGGTCAGACAACAGCCGGTGCCTTATCTGCACATGGATTATATTTAGATTAATCTGCATATGTGTGCAAAGCAAAAATTGTCTGCTGCCAACTTTTGTTTTTCAGGAAACTGCATTGTTGGGAAGAGATCGGCTTCACTCAAAGTCTATTCAGTTTGTTCATCTAGTGTGGATTCCTCACGTCAAGTAAAAAGCTTACATAGTCTATCGTGTGCTATTAAAATGCTCATGCAGTCAGCAGTCTTAGGCATTACATTAGAAAAGCCTATCTTTTTGGTTACTACAAAGTTACTGTAAATACATACTTTTCCAACACTGTGGCAAATACAGTGGCAAATACTAGCCTACCTGCTCGCTTTCTGTGTCTTACAACAATAACAACAACAACAGCACGTGGAACTTCTGAGAGGCATCTACCGAGGTTTCTACTAGAAAAACTTGAGAGACCAATTCAGGAGTCTGTAGTAAAGGATGGTCATCAAGATCTTCTTTGTTGTGATCTACAGTAAGTCTAAAAAAAAAGGTTAAGAAATAGCATTCCTTTCCTGTGACATCAAATCCATTGTTCATCTGACGTCATAGAGCTACTTTAGCATCACGCGTTGGAAAAACCTTCAAGGAGACGTGTGTGATGTTGTCACAGTATTAACTTCCAACGCGTGGCAGCAAGGAAACTGCTCGATCATCATTTTCTCAGCTAATCTGCTTGTCTTTAAAGCTCCCTATTCTGACCTGGTCACCCGAGATTACACCTGTCGAGTGCATACCCGACAGATTACATCGCTGGTGAGTGCTAAGTAGATTTATTAGACACGTCAGGCACAAGTGAAGTTTAAGGGAATCAAGTCATTAACAATAACCAATCTGACAGTAGTATTTGTTAGAAAAAAAAACATATCCTCCCACCAAGCAGACGCCTACCCTACCAAAATAAATTGGACACACACACGTGTTGCGAGAAACAAAAACAGCAGTGATGAATATTTCAGGGCTTGTTAAATATTGAAGCCAAATGGAACAGGTCACACCTGCTGCCAGAGCTCTTTACCTGGGTATGTAGGGACAGCTGGCGGATGCTTTGTTGGGAAACACGCCTGCCTTTAGTCAACAAACAGTCCTCCCTCTATAAGGCTTCAATTTTCAGTTCCATATACCACATAATACCATCACTTCCTCAACAAGGATATAGAATTTAAAAAAGAGATTTGTCTTCTCTTAACCAACAACCAATCATTTCAATTACAGCCCCTTCTCAAACTAACGAGGAAAAGCAAGATGTTAAAAAGCAGAGGCAGGAAGAATACTCTACAACCATACCTTAGTTGAGAGAGGAGGGATTCCTACCTGTAGCGGACATGAAAGGACTGCTCCTCAGTTCCCGTGCTAACCACTGAGCCACTGGTATCCATTGATGTGCATAATATGAGGGAAAATCCCAGTCTTGTTCCGGAAAAAATGGTTGCGTTTAAAAACAAGAGCCAACAAGAAAGAAAATTCAAAAATCTTTGGTCAAAGGGAGTTGGGCAAGAGGAGGTTAACCAAAGACAATGTCACAAAATGTGGTCAAGTGTGTGACCGTCCCTCTGCTGAGTGTTGACAGGGGAAGGCAACCCCATGAGTGTTAGAAAGAGCTGCAGAGTCCTGAGTCCACGCGGCTACGTTCGTATACTGTGTGTTTTGCGTCACTGCACCTCAATCTCGCCAGTGGCCCTCTGTGAAGAGAACACAAGATGCTGTATGTGAAGCCTCATTCTGGCCGCACGGTGCCATGGCAACACCAACCAAACAGCAGCGTGCACAAGCAGGTCTGGCAGAAAGTGAGAGAGCAGGGCGGGAAAGAATGGATGGGGTTCAACCATATACAATCTGTGGGTTCAACAGCTTGGAGATGTGCGTTTGTGCTCTAAAGTTGCTACAAGGTGAGCAAGCTATGAATGCCACAGAATGGAACCTAAGCAGGCAGAGGTGGCAGGAAAATATCTCCAGAGAGTGTAAATGCAAATAAGAGGAAGAAGAAAGAGAAACCAGCAACCTGTTGCATGATTTATCAAGAAAAAAGGTCACTAAATTAAAAACAGAAGCAAAAACAGAAGAACCTGCTGCGCGTATGCAACTTCCACCAAAGGAAAGGACAGTGATAAGCAAGCTACATGGATAAGACTGCACCAAGTATAGACCAGAGCCAATCATTACCTCATTTCTCCATGAGGTCATATTAGCCACACCCATTTGTTCCCCAAATTTAACACATCATCCCCTCCCCTCACCACACACACACACACACACACACCATGGGAAATGGGGCAGACCAGATATTTGCAAACTGGGTTAATTCTCTATGCTAAATAACAGATAAAAGACAACAAAGTCATGGCAAAAAAGCAGGGTGTACAGTATATTTAAAAACCTTTCAGAGACAGTTGAAACACATGGCAACGGCACATAAATGGCATTGCATTTTATAGATTAGGCATTGTAAATTACCACTGTGTTCCTATGTCCAGCCCTCATTTACATATAGGCCACTCAACGGTATGCTAAATTGCCTCATTTTAATATTACTTAAAAGTCTAAATATTGTCAGATATGTACTGTAACTGTACTAATGAATCCAGGCCCAGTTCTACCGACTGTACATAGAAAGGAGGCCAGTGTTAATAAAGTACCTTGGATGAGGACCTTTGATATACATACAATAGGCTTGCTGAGCAGTATAGTAGTATTAGATCAGTACTGAGCTCATACTGCAAGAAGAGCACACATCTTAAAAACAAAAAAACAAGAACTGTTTTGGTAAATTGCAACAACTCAATCATGAATTGTTGATGTCAGAATCTCTTGTTGTGCTGGAAAATGTCTCTCTATGAAAAGACTCAAACACAGTATGAGTGGTGCTCACAAACAGTTGTGAATAAAATGCTAACTTTCTTGCTGATATCGCAAATTTATAAATAAGAGGCGTGTATCTTACCATAATCCATGCATTAACTAAACAAAAATAGCCTCTGGCAACTTATAGCGCACATAGTACTTGTGTTTTAATCAACCTGTCTGAAAAGAATAAAGAAAAAAAAACTACGAGAATGAAATCATCTCTTTGCCCAGCCTGTTCTCCCTGCTGCTATGTAAATGTCACATTTAGGCTGTAAAGCAAACTAAAGCCCATGGCTTTGGATGTCTGTGCAGTACGTGTTCCTGCACATTTGTATAATCACCAATTGATGTGTGCCAGTGCTGGTGCAGCCTTTTCCACCTTAAATGCCAACTGGGTGTGTTTAAGAGAGAGCTGCCTTGCTCACAAAGCTACAGTGAGCATGAACAAGTGTGTAACAGGAAGAAGTGACCCATGACTAAAAAGCACATCAAAAGAAACAAGACGGCGGGCAATCACTGACTCGTCAGTCACAAACAGAACATGATTTCATCTTCAGCAGATGTGAGCTATTTTCATTGTGCTTACAGCCCATTGATGCACTAAAATGACTACTGCCATTGAGAGCAACATCTAAATTTGGAAACACCAGTCATCATTACACCATGAGTCAACAAAAGCCTGCACCAAAACAAAAGAAAGAAATACTACTACATGCGTACTGGGATACTGACCTGTAAGTCTTCCACACAGGAACAGGAAATCTGGGAAGCCTGCATGGAAAAGTGTTGACCATGAATAACGTTACACCTAAATATACTGGTGTTGCAGTCCTTGAGTTACTGGTTACTTGGTTACTTGAGTTTGTAGTTGAACATTACATAATATGGACGCTATGATACAGATTACATAACATTAAACTTGCACTAAATACTTGGTGGTTTAGTACTCCAGATGATACATACACACACTCAGTTGCCAGTTTATTGGGTACACCTACCTAAAACTAGCTGTACATAACACAGCAGGTTCGCTTAATACCACTCAATGAGGCAAGGCTAAATATTAGAAACACATCCCTGTATTATTGCAATACATTTCAACATCACCTCAAACTACAGCCTCTAATTGACCATACATTTGAGCAAAGTGTACCTAATAAACTGGCAACTGAGTGTATGCAACATATTAAAGGTGTTGTGAGTGTGTGTGTATGCCTGTATAACTGTTTTTACTAGACTGGCATATACATTAAATAATGCAAGTGCAAGTATAATGTGGAATGACATCTGTATGAAAATGGCCATAAACATACAAGACAAATACAGCTAAACAATTAGTATGTAAGTTATATATACTTTAACTATATTCAACATATGTTCTTATAGATAGATCATAAAGGCGTAAACAAACACAAACACCATTGATTATCATAACTAATCCCTACTGGACACATCCCTGTCTGTCTATTCAGACAGATTTTAGTGCAAATCTTCAATGAGCAGGCTTTAAAGCGAGGGTTGTGAACATCACACGTTCATGGTGGGTAACTGTCAACGTTAACGTTACTGTATGTCAGAAGTTTAACACCATCTCGAAGGCACAAGTGTGAATTTACCCCTCTCTGGTTACAGTAACGTTATCCAGCTAAAGATTAGCACATGAGCATGTTAGCTGCTAAACTTACGTTTGGCGATCCAGTTCGAACAATGGTGAATTCTCTTCTTTTCTTTACTTTGTCACAAGAATAAAAACATAAGGTCGATTAAAAAAAACGTCACGTAATATAGGGACAAACTGTACTAACGTTATATGCAGCCTAACACGCTACATTATCCTTTAACTTTTTGTAAAACTTCGATTTAACTTCAATGAGAAAGAAGAAAAACCGTGGCTGTACTACCGTATGTGTTTTCGCCAAGTAGCCAATCAGGGGACGACATTCAAAGGTAGCCACGCCCCGAACAACAGTCATTGGACCAATAGATTTGAATAGGAAAGAGATGACGTATTGCCATTATTTACAAGCAGACTTTATCATGTATGTATGCAATGTTGACACCTTTTCGCTTACAAAGTAAGCACACAGGACCACTTGCCCACTGTGTATCGTTAAGGGAGGGGAGGGTGTAAAGTTCCCTTACTCAGACCTCATAAAAGACTCTCAATAAATATTTTAAATACTCTAGTGGTTGGTATTTCAAAACTATCAGTGGTCTTCTTGGAGGTTTCCCCACCGTTACCTAGCAACCAGGCTCCGCCTGTACGCTGAGCCAGCCCTGCTCCAAAACGTTCAGCGCCGCCGCGTCGCTGCCGTGCATGCTACATTATTGATGATGCCACAGACACCAAACCTGTTCGAGAAACCATATGTCAAGAAAGAAAAAAGACACAGAAATACACGGCTAGCTGCAAGAGGATGGCTGTGGATCGGATCAACTTAAAACTAATGTCGCACTGCTGAAGGACCAGTTCATAACCCGAGTAAGTTCCCACCAAAAAATCACAATTGAGATTGAACATTTTGTATAAAATACCAGTACCGAGTCTGTACCGGTATTTTATACAAAATACAGACACTGAAATGTGAAATTGCCTTTTTGATAGTCTGACTCTGCAGTGTAGTAGCCTACCGGTATGTTACTTTCTTGTAATGGCACACAGTGGTAGAAAATAAGTCAGGCTACATTTACTGAAGTAGGTTAACGTTACTGTACTTTTATACAGTTTTGACAGCTACTTCACTTGATTTTCTGCAACTTTATATTAAGCTATACCTTCAACCTACAATTCAGAACCAAATATTGTACTTTTCACTTCATTAAATGTATCTGACAAAGTTACTATACTTACAGTTTATTGCTATATATATTGTTATTTTACATGCATAATTCATGTCATCTTGTGATGAATATTAATTGGTTGTTAAACTATCCAACAGAATATTGATAACTCTCTTTGACCATCTACGGCAAACTGACGCTATCATGTTAAAGAATGCATAACAATACATACTACAATACTATATATATATATATATATATATATATATATATATATATATATATATATATATATATATAAAATCTTTTCTTCTAATGGAATATTTTTTTATATTTTGGAATTGCTTCTCTTATTTAAGTAACCTTCTTCCACCACTGTTTCTCACACACACTTTTACCCATGAACATTCACACCTTACACATGTCACGCAAACCTCACACAATGCATTGGTTGTTAAATAATTGACAGCTTAGCACATTTTGATCCAATGTTGTCAGATCACAAGTTGCGTTGCTAAGTGATGAACAGGTTCTCCATCCTCCTTTCTTACCCCCTGTCCCGACACAGGTGAAGACAAAGTGTCCATGGAGGGAGAACCAGAGGAATCAGATGAGGATGTTAAGGGAGAGGACAAGCCCACTGTGCTCTGGGAGAAGTTCATTCAGCAGAGCATCTTTGTCGACCTAAGTGAGGATGAAAGTCTCCACCTCAGTGATTTGGAGAGTTCTTTAGCCTTACATCTGTCCCAGGCAGAGTCTGCAGCCTCCGAAGCAAGCATCCATCTCAGTGGTGAGTCCTGGAGTCACCACTGTTTCTTTTTTTTCTATAGAGTTTTTTGTTGGATGTTAAACTGGCTTGTTTTACCCATCCTGAACTATACATCCAGCTGTGTATGAAACACATATGTAGCAAAGTTTGCATTTTTCTCACAGATTTAAAACAGATCGTAAGTGGTGATTGTAGACTTTGTGGCACACTGTTATTATGATAGTGATGAGGGGAAATCTATTGTATTTTTTGGAGCTATCTTTTCTTTTGGTGACATGTAATGAGTGACATGTGCTGGCAGAGTCACAAAGTAAGTTGGAGCTGTCATTGTTAATGGTCTTAAAAAAAAAGTAAATTCGGGTGTCTGGGCGGCTCACCTGGTGGACCGCACTTCCATGTACAGAGGCTTAGTTGTTGTGGTTGTTGTTATGGTGTTTTTTTTTTTGCAGGGAGTGCAGAGCTGTCAGCCTTGGAAGTCACCTCCTCTGAGTCCAGTATTGTCAGCAGTCAGAGTGAGAAGGTGGTAGAGAGCAAGAGCAGCATTCTGCATGTGTCTGCCCAAAGACCAAACACCATGCAAGATGAGCCGCGCTTAAAGCAGCAGCATGACGACCCAGAGCAAGATACTAGTGACGAGGATCAGGACGACCTACCTTACGATGGTGACCTCGGAAGCCCCTACTTCAACCAGGCAGCTAATTCTGAGGGCAATATGAGCTCTGATGGGAGAGAAATAGTTCATGCAAGTACTGATGTTCCCGCTTTGCTTGAACGTAATACAAGAGATAAAGATGATATTCTTGAACGTTTGGGTTCTGTTGAGTGTAGTGCTGAAAAACCAGCAAGTTTGTCGCAAGAGGATGCCCACACCAAACAAGACAGGTTTGTTGATCCTTCCAAGCCAAGTGAGGTTGCCCCATCATGCCCTTGTCCTTCAGACATTAACCGGTTGTTGCTGCAACACTTCTCCCAGGAGGAGTTGCTGTGGTCGGGTAGGCTGATTGAGGCAGAGACCCTGCCGGAGGTGTCCCTACTGGAGAGCGTGGATTACACTGTTTTTAGCTGTGCACACAACAGCACAAAGGTTAATGGTAACCACTCAGAGAACTATGCTTGTAATTCTCCGATTATTCAGAGTTTCTGCTCAGACAGGACTGATGAGAAGTGTACAACTGCATCAAACATTTCAAGTTCAGAGGAAGAAGCAGAAATGAAAATTGATAATGTAACCTCTACTGCTTCTGACAGCTCTGCAAGTATACACTCAGAACAGGGCAGTGGGTATACCAGTGCCATAGACGTAGAGAAGCAGGAAAACCCTGAAGAGGAGGATCAGATTCAGAGAGTCCCACTTTTGCGCACCAGGTCCTTCAGCGAGATAAAGTATGGTCAAGGCAAAGTCCATTACCCACTGCCGGACTTCTCCAAGATTGCCCCCAAGGTAAAAATCCCCAAAGCTCCAAGCGGACCAGTCAGATCTCTTCCTCAGAGCCCCACTGCCATGCACAGAGCCCAGTCCTCTCCAGGGATGTTGGAGGTGATCAACAGAGTCCTGGAGGATTCAGTCCATACATCAGAGAAGCCCTACGTCTTCAAAGACGAGGACAAACAGTCTGCTCCAGCACTGGTGCATCACCTGCAGGTAGAAAACATTCAGGGTTTACAGTGCATCTGCACCTACAATTTTTTTTTTGTATTTTGCTTGTATTTCTTCCATCTGTATCAAGTATGAATGCTGTGCATAGGATGTAGGACTAACGTTTGCCTCATTCTATATGTCTTTAGGCTGAATATGATAAATTACTAACCAAATATGCTGAGGCAGAGAACCTTATAGATCAAATGAGAATAGGAACCAACGTAAGTAGAATGTTTTTTTGACCGACCTACTTATAATTTCTGGGTCATATTTTCAATGCAAGTTAGCCTACAAGTTTATGGATCTCTTTTCACAGGCTCAGCCCTCCTCAGAACTGATGCTTTATTTAGAGTGTGATGATGATCATCAGGGAAACTTAATTGAGGGAAGCCATCTTGGATGCGTGGCTCCTCGCCTTCCCCCATCAGGTACGTCTCTGTGTCCGACATCTGATATTATGTCAGGTCAACGCTTTGCTTCGCTACCTGCAAATTAGTGTTGCTGGTTTCCATAGAGACAAATGTGGTCAGATGACACTATTCTAGTTACACAAACATGTTTTCTTTGCTTTTGGAGCAGTTTAATTAAGTGGAAAACAATAGCTGGGAACTGGACAAGCTAACCACACTAAATTACTTCTCTTTTAATTTCTGTCATATTTTTAAATCATAAGATGATCAGTAACTGTACGCATCATGTGCACATTTTTGATAGTTCACAAGACAGACATTTGCAAACGATTTGCATGTATACACTAAAAGTATAAAATATTGGCTTACACACTTCATCAAGGACACTCATGAGGTAAAGACAGGCAAGAAAAAAGTATCCTTTGATTCCCCTTTTCTGTACCAGTTCGATAGATGATATGTAAATGTCAAAGTTTATCAGAGACTCATTATCAGGGACATGTTGCTTATAAATTGATGGTGCTCATAATGCTTTGTTGTCAGAAAACTTAGGTGAGAAAAAAGAAACAATCCCCCAGAGCACCATTAAGGAGGTGAACACAGCTTCCTCCAGCCAGCCTGAGGAGGCTCCCAGTGAGGGGGAAAGAATGACTGCTGAGCTGACAGGCATCATCAGCCAGTTCATGCAAAAGGTGAGTTTGAAGCATATTAAAAGGCTACCATTAAATGCATAGAGATCCAAAACCATTTTGGAACCTTCTTCTATTCAGGTGGAAGAATTCAAATTGAGTGTGAGCAGCATGTCACTGAGCACAGCAGAGCAGCAAATGGTAACTATTGTTTACTTCCTATTTGTAGTTCTTTACTGCATGTAATGCACAGGATATGGAAATGTAGAACATCTTGATTTTATGTCTCTGAGGTGCAAATTCTTTCTTTGCATGTGCATAAATGTAAAATGTGCCCATTGTCAGATGCTGAGGAGCGTTATGGAGGCTCAGGATCAATTGGAGAGAGAATACATCAGTAAGAAGGAGGAGCACAGAGCTCTGGAGATGCAAAACTACATGGGCCTGTCCAGGAACACTGGCACCTTTGACCCAAACAGGTTAGAGAGAGAGACCACGCCATCGCACCTGTGTGAATGTGTCCGCACCATTTTGTGTCTTCATGCGTGTGTGTATGTATGTGTGTGTGTGTGTGTGTGTGTGCAGGCTGATGGAGGGAGACATATTCAGGATAGGGATGCACCTTGAGGACATAAAGGAGATGATAGACAGAAACGTGTGTGAGCAGATTTCTCCACCCCACTCATCTTCCACTCCCACGTCCATGAAAGAGATGCTGCATGTGAAGCCCAGTCCTCTCTGCATGCCCACGCTCTCGCCTCCACCATCCCTGCATGAGGTAACCGACTCACAGACACACCCATTGCCTCAAAAAAACTCACTCACCTTCACAATTCTTTGCCACTCTAGCAGCTCTGCTGTAGGGATGGCATGTAAGTCAGTCCACCACTCGGTCCACAGTGAAATGTTTCAATAAATATTGGAAAGATTGCCATGAACTTTTGTGCAGACATGCAAGGTGGTCCCTAATTTTGCCTGTAGTACCACCATGAAATGGACTTTTCTGACTTTGTGTGAAATGTCCCAACAACAATGTACGTAAGGTATAGGCCACTAGTAATCGTAATGGTCGATAATGCTCACATCGATAGAGCTTTTTTACAGCAGAAATGCTGAACGTACACTTAACTTGCTTTTTGTGGCCACTTCATAATTGTAATCAGCTTTCCATAAGTGTACTGCTGTACATACACACTACCTGATCACTCATTTTGTAACGGCCTATGGTTGTATAGCAGTGTGTAGCGACATTTCCTCTCTGTGTCTGTGCAACCTTAGTATTACAAATGTAGGTTATCATAACCAATGAGACCTAATGCCTAGAAATGATTAAAAAAAAATAATAAGATCTGTTTGTCAGCAGCACATATTAAACACTAATCAACATTTTCGAGATTTATGTTGGTTATACAGCAGGGCTCTAGGATTTGCTAAAGTAGGTCACTTAGTCAGCTCTTCTGTCCAAAGTGAATTATCATTTATAGTTCCCAGAGGATGAATCATGATGTCTTAGATGACCCTCTGACTTTTCTTTTAGCGCAACCAGTGGCTTGACATTTTGGTTCAGAGTGAAATGCTTTGACAACTAAACAACATTTATGTTCCCCAGGATGAAAAATGACTGAAGCTCAATATTCTCTCATTATTTCTAATGTTAATGTTATATACTCCAGTCTGGGTGCAGCCTGCTCTGCGGTGAATAGTAAAAGCTCATTTGTAGCATCCACACCCTGAGAAAATGCTGAGTATGTGTGTGTGTGTGTGTAAGATTACACTAACCGCAAATTATCTGACTTGGTCTCATGTTTCAGGGGGCAAGTGCAGGTTTTTCCCATGTGGGTTGTAAGACGGAGGCGCGGAAAGAGGAAGAAAATGAGGAGGAAGTGGAGGAGGCCAGCGAGGTCCATGGAGAAGAGGAATTACAGCAACGCAGTGAACTCATAACAACTGACTCTTTACTGGAAAATACTGGACACTGCCATTCAAGGTGCTTGTTAAGATATTTCCAACGCTCCAATAATATAACAATACAAAATGTGTATAAAGTACTCAAACAGGTAGTAGTGTAAATTATGTATAGAAAAAAAGAAAATTGTTTTCCTGGCCAGGATACATACATATGATACAGTACTGTTTTGTCTAGCCATTGATGTTTTGAGTGGTGCTTGCATGTGTGTTTGTGCTCAAATAATAGGCACGTTCTCAGCCTTCCCCTGGGCAGATAGTGTTTCAGGTGCAGTGCTGGTGTTAGGTTCCACAGAGTGTTTGAGTCGCTGTGTGAAGGTTTTCTTTTCTGTCCTGTTTCAGGAGCTCACAGGGCTCCGTGGAGGGACTGGAACTCCAGACAGCTGAGGCTGAAGAAGAGAGGAGCTCTGTTTCGTTCGAAGTGACAGATAACAGTAACATCTTGGCATACTTGAGTGGAAGCAGCTCTTCCTTGAGACAGAGGCAGTGGACACCCGACAGGTCAGTGTTGTGATGTTAAAGGCTACCTGACCATATACATCTAAGAGCTAACTGGGACTTGATTGGCTCTCTATTGTGGTTTCTCTGTACTGGTTTGCTTTTCAATAATGTATGGCTAATACAAGTAATCCATCTTGTAATCCTGTCAGTGTAAGTGCAAAATTGATGTATGTATGTATATATGTATGTATATTTTACCTATGCATACTGTATGTCATTTTTTGTATTTCAAACTAAACCCTCACCCTTCCCCAAGTCCCCTCATCTCCACCCCACTGACTCTAAATATCTCACTTGTTGTTGCTGCAGTCGTAGCACCCCAGACAGTGTCTTGAACCCAGCGGGTGAATGTGATCTGGGTGAATGTGTGAGTCTGGCTGTGGAGGTCTCATCTTCCTCTGATGCACGCAGAGACTCAGACACCCACATTCTCTCAGAGCCTCCTCTCAACACCTCATCTGTATCACAGGTCAGTCGCAGATAGTTGGTTTGTTTGACAGTTTTTGGTCTAATGTTTGTCGTGCAAGAGATTTTGTTTAAGTTACAGTCGTGTGTGGAGGACACACAGGCTGCTTTATTTAAACTGATGTCGGGTTTTCTGGGGTGCAGAGGATTTTGAGCCCGGAAACAGACAGTGGATTTGGGAGCTCTTACTTGAATCAATCAGCTTCTGGACCATTTCAACCAAATCTGCTCACAGAAAGGTACAAATCGATATACACAGCAACAATGAAATACTTTAGTATTTAATGAAATGAGTTTCTGTAAATCCGCAGTTACTATCTACATGTCAATTTCAGAAGTTTGATCCTCTAATCTACAGTGTGCACTCCCAGAACGATGCTTTAAGTAGCTCAGACAGTGAGGGCTCCTGCTCCAACCTGCAGACAGCCATCCATTCAGCCTCCCTCACCAGCCAGCGGTGGGCCAGTCCCCACCCATCTGTCCAAACACAGTCCTGTGGTGCAGCAGCGGCAGTGGAGCGGTGGGTGGAGAGCACCACTAAGGAGCCTTCAGTCAGGCTGCAGGGTGAGCAAATCCATCTAATAAATAAGTTCTCTTTTTATTTCATCTTATCTGGTCAATACTGAAATGATAAACGCTTCTCCACCACTGACCAAACAGGATGCGAACGCAGCTCGCCTGCCCAGCTCCATCACCGCGTATCAGAACCCGCTCTCAGCACCACCATGGCTACAGAAGAGAGAGGCAGCCCACTGTACTCCTGCTCATGTAATAGGTCAGTGTATGCTCAGGAGCAGCTAGTGTTAGTGGTTGACTGCTGAAAAACTAGAACTTTAAGCTAAAGATTGAATCACCCTCTTCTCTGCTGTCGCCTATTTAATCAGTGAACATTAGGGGCGTAAATCCCACATTTTATCACAATACAATATTATATTAATTTCTTGGACGATAGAATATTTACTGATATCTGCCACGATACAATGTCGATTCGATTTAATTCAGGGGCCTGCGACCGATGTAAGACGATACATAAGCCGATTTAAGACCGTCATTTACATCTTTATATATTATTTAAAAGACAACTAAAATATGATTTGACAAGTTCATTACTAAGCCCTTAAAACACAAACAATTAAAAACAAACTACTCTTTTTGATAAAAAGAATAAATACAAAGTGGGAATTTCAAAATAAAGGCGCATCTTAAAGATGACGGTATGTATCGATATTTTCACTTTGTATCAATAATGTTGGATTATTGATGATTGAAATATCGATCCAGATAGATGTATCCTTACACCCCTAGTGGACATCTGTATATGTGTCTGTTTAGTGAGGCTCTCCTGGCCTTGCAGTCAGAGGTATCCCGGCTGAAGAAGGACCTGGAGGAAGGCTTGGTCCAGCTGCCTCACCTAGCACAGAAGATGGACTACCTCACCTCCAAATACAGACAGGATCGTCAGGAGCGCAAGTCTAAAACCAGACCCTGGACCCACCACAGACCATGCAACAGGTGATCCCGCTGGCTGGTTTTAGTGGTGGAACAGAAGGATAATGGCCATTTTTGAGGGTTTATTGATGTATGAAAGAGACATCATGTTCTTACCATTTATTCATTGTACTATCATTATTATGACCCTTTTTATTCTACTCTCTAGTGTGTGGAAGGCATCAAGTGGCAGCACACAGAATGTGAGCGATCTCAGTTCCAGTCAGGTGAGGATAGAGGACTGGATCTCTTCAGACATGGGCCCCAGCAAGAGCAAAGGTACTCCACCACCGCCAGTCTTGTATAAAGTACTTGAAAGCAATACTTGAGTAAAAGTACAAGTATCTTACCAGAAAATGACTTTGGTAGAAGTTAAAGTCACCTCTTACAATACTACTTGAGTGAAAGTCTTAAAGCTTCTGATATTTACTGTACTTCAGTATCAAAAGAAATTGTCTGATATTAAATGTATTTAATTATTAGATGCAAAAGTAAAATAAAACTTTGATTATGAACTTTATTGTGGCTTCCTTATAGTAAAGCATAATACTCAAGGTTTTCCAGAGCTTCTTAAGCATCAAATTACTCACATTTGACATCAACAAAGAGAAAAACAGAAACAGAATTTTCAGTTTTTTGTGAGGAGCATCTACTATGGTTAGATCATTTGCTCTTCAGGTACAGACAGTGGTGACACAGATGGCTCTGAGATCATGTTGCAGTTCCACAGTTCACCTGTAGCGAGCAGGAGAAGCGGCGGCGGCAGTGTGCGCTCAGCGCCAGAGTTTCAATATAAACTTCGTGAGGCGCTGCAATCCAACAGAGGTCCAAGCCAAAGCTGTTTTTCACAGTATAGTACAGTCTTTGTAAATTGTATATCATTTACATGTGGTGATATGATATTTCAAAAATGGACCAATATGTGTGTTATGCTCCTTCAGGGTCGGAGGGAAACGGCTCAGTGGAAACCTCTCGTCTGAACAGTTCCATTTTAAAAGGAGGGAAGGCTTCTGACAGCCATGCCAAGCAGAGACTACAAAGTAAGTGACTTTGTCATCTAATGTTTAGAACGTCAACATTTTGGTGTCATTGTGATTGATGAAACAATGCATTTTGTCCGATTTACACATAGCAGATTTTAAACTAAATTCTACTATAAACAAAAATTGGTTTCAGAGTATACTGTTAGAGTAGTCTTGCATTGCCAGACCTATCTCCACAGCGCTGTGGAGTAGAGTCTGACTACACCACAGATACATTCTAGGAAAGGAGAAAAAAAACGCTCTTGGTTCTTTGCATTTCTTTAAACCAATCACAATCGTCTTGGGCGGCGCTAAGCTCCGGACGCAGCGACGGTGGCTCTGCAAAAATAGTCTCGGGAAGGAACTTGTTTTGGTGAAACATTTGCACCCCGCAAAAGAAAATGCCACATACAATATTAAATTAACACAATACAGAAATGTGAGCTATTTAAATTAGCTGGATACATGGTTAAACCTCATTTGCTCTTACTAGTGTCTCTGCGTGTTCGTCCACAGCAATCCCTGCCCATCGGTCCCAAAATGTCCTAGTTAGAGAGTAAATGCCTTGTAATTCTTTACAATCATTCCCTGTAAGAACCAAGCAGGCCTGCCTTGTTGCACGATTCAAATTTTCTTCAAAACTTGCTTTTTTCAGTGTGTAGCTTGCTAGCTCGAAGTTTGTTGTTGTTTCCCGAAGCGAACACAGTTGGAGAACGGCAACACACACAGAGAGCGGAAGATGAGGGATGTCAGGCCATTATGCTGGAAATGTACTTTTGTTGATCCATCTGGAAGAGTAACAGTGTTCAAACAGGGCAGAGATATATCATATTTATTTTTATTTGCCAAGTACATTTAAACACACAAGGAATGTATCAAGTAATGTACTAATGAGGAGCAGTGGTCAGCGCCCGGAGACCAACTCCAGTTGTAATGCCAGTACCTACAACAAGGGCAATGGTTATTTAGCATGCACGTCTTTATGAGTCATCAGAATCATCACCATGATTATCAGTATCGTGTTCTATTGGTACATATACTGTAGTGCTTCTTATCTTATGTTCCCGTGATCAGCAGCCGTCACGGAGAGTTTTTACTCCAAGGCGAGGTGGTCTCTTTTCTCCTCCGCATCTCTCCAGAAGCCTCTTCTCCAGGTCAGCTACGGCTCCTCCAGCAGCCTGCCTGCAAGGTAAACACATACACATCACTCACTGAAAGCACACAGATATTAACCAGAGGATACATCAACCAATGTGTCCCTGAGCAAGACGCTTAACCTCTAGTTACTCCAGAGGCGTGCGACCTCTGACATATATATAGCATTTGTAAGTCACTTTGGATAAAAGCGTCAGCTAAATGACATGTAATGTAATGTAATGTTAAATGATATAGTTTGGGTAAAGTGGAGTCATTCTTCCTTGCTGTGTGTCCTCCAATCCAGCTATAAAGTAAGGGAGCCGCCCCTGCAGTCCATGTCCCATCACAGAAAGCGCTCCACCCAGTCAGATTCGGCCCTCCTGCCCAGTAACGTGTACTTCCAGCGGACACCGTCCCCAGTATCAATGCCCTCAAAGACTGGCAGCAGGACAGGCAGACGCAGAGGGAACAAGGTGAGATTTCTTCACATGCATGTCTGCTGAGATCCTCCCTGTATGAAAGAACATCTGCTGTGTTTCTTCAAAAAAAAAAAAATCCAACAATTTCAGAGGAAAGTCTGCTAACTGTTTTCTAGGAGGAAGACATGAACAGGACTCTAGACCAGGCTATTGAGGTGGCCCGCAGCATGAAGAGGACCACCGACCGAATGGCCAAGAGACTGTCAGCGGACCTGGCTGAGGCTCAAGTCCACAGGAAACATCACAGCATGCAGCCACCAGGGGGCAGGAAACACCACGCATTATAACGAGCAGAGTACACACCAGTTTTCTCTGCCAGTCACTGATTCCTGAGGCCTATGTAGATCATATCTTTTTTGAATGATAAGTTATTTAAGGACCTGTTTGTGTTAAGTTATTGTTTTTTTACATGGTTTGTTTGTAAATTTATACATAGAAAAGTCTGAAATCACACTGCAAAAATATATTTTATTAGATATTATAACCACCTGTATATTGTAAGGTTTTTGGATTTTTCTTAAAAAGCATATGTTTGTTGACGGGCAGCATTTTGTTATTGCCTATAGGTCCCTTAATTGTTTAAAAAAATTCTCCAGCATCTCAATTTTATTCTGACCGGTGTGTAAAATGTAACCAAACATACGTTATAGCCACTATAGTGGGAGAAAATGACTTTCTGACACAATGTTTTTGATAGCAGAAACAATGTGATCCAGCTGTGACTCTCTTGTTAGGGGGCAACAGCAGTCACAGTACAATCAATCACTCAGCAGATGAAGCAATAAACTTTATCTTTTCACAATTCTCCATGTCAGTCCACTTGTGTCACCTAACCCTTTTGTTTTGTTTTATTTGACCTGCTCCCCAACTATAAGCTATCCAGTACACATAAGAAGTCACAGGGTTAGGAGAAGAAGTTTACTTAAAGTAGGCCAGAGTTGTAATATTACATCTCAGGAAAATTCCTCTCTGCCTTTAGTTTGAATGAGTAACTTTTGTCCCTTTAGCCATTTTGCTCATTTGGCACCTCTAATGTGCATCCCTATTGACCTGTGGGTGTAGTGACACAGTGTCTTCTTACTGAGTTTCTGTTTGCAGGGCTCTGCTGGTGCCGGCCTGCATTCACATTTTGTTGCGGGGTATCTGCTTTCACTGTTGTTCTTCGGGGGGTATCAGGAAAGAAGATGTGTCCAAACAACATTCCCCAACGGTTCCATCTGATTGTTCAAAGAGCGGATAAAGTTCTCAGTGTGCATTAACATCTAGGCCATCAACAGGAAGAAGTCACTGTGAAGCAAGCATGACTCTTCAACCAGTGCAGTTGATCTCTCACATTTAAACACATGTTGAATAATGAGCCATTTGTAGTTAGCACGGTTGTAGAATCATAAATGTCCACTGTAGGTGGGAAGCTAAAATACATTATATTTATATTGCAAAAAGCTGCTGTCATTGGCACTGTCACCTTATATAGCTGCAGGTGGGTTCTCATGTTTTTGGCCTCTTTACCAAGAGTTCAATACAGTATGTCTTCTTCTTCTTTAAAGGATGAGTGCACAATTTTCAAGCCTGTCTTAGTAAATCAGTTTTCACTTGTACCTACTCATCCCTTCTGCCCATACTGGCAAATAAGATATTTCCTTATGTGATTCCATGGTAAGTAATCCACAGACTTCATTCTGTGCAAAAAGAGGGACTTATGTACTAAAAAATCTTTTGAGGACAGTCACTTGATTTGACTTATACAGACTGCTTGAGCCTTATTCTAAGTTGAGATATACATTTGAATATCTATTTTTCACGGAACCAGGACAGTGGATTTAGTCTCCCATCCCTTCCATTCCAAGAAGGAACATTTCAGGAAGGAGCAATTGTTATAGAAAGATACAACGTTCAATGTCCATATGGAAATGTGAGTACTGTTTTGAGACAGACAAAATGTGAACGCATCCTTTAAGGATACAGATTGTCTAACTTGATAAACACAATCTTAACTCTTAATTTTCCGTTAGTTGTGTCTCAAGGTTTTCAAATGGTTAATAACACAAAACAGTTATTAACACAGTATCATTTACCACATATTGAAGTATGCTGGAACATACAAAACAATATTGAATACTTTTTGTTCTTCTGAACTCCTTTTGGCCTTTATGCACAAAAGAGTTTATCTGGTCCACTGGGATCCTCCCAGCCCATCGTTATAATACACGCCTGAGGCAGATACTCAGCCACTGGGGAAGAGAAAAGCTATCATGATAACGTCACTTTGTTGCCTTAACTGGAACTATTGGCACATACACAGTATTGTACTGTACATACAGTATAGAGTACGGTAAAGTGTGTGATGACATAAGCCTGCTTGTTTCTGCTGGTTTGTCAGTGTTGTGGTGAAAGTGACAATTGAGCTCAGCTGATTCTAAAGCAGATACATTAACTGTATCTATATCAGAGAATATTAATAAAGTATAAGTGTATTGTATGCATACTACGACACCAACTGTTTTGAGTTGCAATTGCTATACTTTATTGACACCCAACTAACATGTCATATCTGCATTTACAGTAAACTCAGTGTCGTTGATAGATTTGTGTTGACGAATTCGAGGTCAAAATGAATAATCGCTCCAAAAGAGGTTTCACCTAGCACAAGATAAGAGCTAATGAGAAGTCAAATATTGTTCGGATGAAACCTTAAACATCTTCCTTTCAGACAGAAACAGGTCATTGCTTGTGTCAAGTTGTCTTTTTTAATGTAAGGTATAATGATGCATATTTCTCAACTGGGATGTTTGGGTATAGTTTCTTTGGGGGAATCAATTAAGAGATGGTTGCAAAAATGAAAAGTCTGCTACACAGTTGATTTTTATTGACATTCTCCTCTTACAAAGATGAGCATACTCGTCTCACTCTGATAGGCCGACCAAACACCCCTGTGGGGAGGAGTTACAGCCTTTGGGCTCTTTGGTATTTGCTGAAACAATAAAGGACCTGTCGTTTCATCTGAAAGAGAGGGAGGGCAGTGGAAAACAAAAAAAAAGTACTAATTTAAGCCTGAGCTACTTCCCTGAAATCATTTTGAGAAACAGCATCACACATCTCGCCTCCAGGCAGCAGAAGAAAAAAAAACGCTGAAGGCATGGGGGAAACTAAGTCGAAGATGCTGAAACTTTTGATTTTATTTACATTCACAGAGGTAAGAGATGAGATCCATTTCTAACTGTACACTGATTATCTCTTAAATGTTTTCACAAGAATTCAGTACAAAGACCAATTTTACCAGCATCAGTGTGCATTTGTTGGCAAGTTTCCCTATCTTTGATAAAGTGCTTATTTTAAACATCCAGATAAATCATAGTGTGTGTAAAGGGAGGACTTTTGAAACATGTGAACACTGGCTCTTTTGAGTGTCACTGCTTTCAACAAGTGTGTGTGGCATGCCCAACCTCAGCTCAATAGACAAATTCATTCCGACCTGAAAGAAATACCTGCGCTGACCAGTCCTGAAATCTGTGTTGAGTGAAGGTAATGTGCAGCCTGCTGCCTCTCATGCGCCGAGAATATGATACAGGCATTAAATCCTGCTGCATAATTAGCCTCAGGATATAATGTGAAATACCACTAGCTTGCTACCCTTGGAATGATGTCCTGTCTCGAAAATACTGCATTTCCTGTCATTTATCATCAGGGTTATTTCCCTGTTTCAGTCATTAACCTGCCATGTTTTTTTCATTTTCAGATTTGTGCTGCTCAAAATGGTAAATGATCTTTTTTTACATTTGCCTTAAGATACTTTATAATGATCCCAAACCAGAGCCTGAAAACGACCCAAAAAAGGTGGAGGTACCATAATTCAGCAGTTCCATGACACGATCGTTGCATGTGTCTTGGATATATTTATAGTCATATATCTTGTAGGGTTGACCCTGAATAGTCGACTATTTGACGATTTGATCTAAGGAGCCTGATTCAACTAATCTCACAGCTAGTCATAGTTCTATTATCTTTATTGTGACTATTATTGCCACTGTTCATCACACCCCCAACCGGCACCGTCAGACATCGCCTACCACGAGCCTGGCTCCGAGGTTTCCTCGCCACTGTCGCACTAAATGCTTGCTCTTGGGGGAATTATTGGAATTGTTGGGTCTTTGAAAATTATAGAGTGTGGTCTAGACCTACTCTATCTGTAGAGTAGGTAGTAGTGTCTTGAGATAACTCTTGTTATGCTTTGATACTATAAATAAAATTGGATTGAATTGAATTGAATTGAATTGAATCGTCGCAATTTCTGAAAATGTGGTTATGAAACAAAGATCATTCCATTTGGGCTACATAGGGGCGCTGAATATCCAATTTTATATTCAATTATGTAGCATTGCTTGTTTTTTTTCCAAGAAATCATCATGTATAGCCTTTTTTTGGTATAAAGATCTGGCTAATTATAATACTGTTAATAACAATTAGAAGTAAGGGTCTTCATGTGGAAATAAAATCAGGCACTGTCCCAAACTCACATAATGTACAGTATTCCTTAATATGAAATGCAAATGGCCATAGAAAGCATCAGGCTGTTTTTATTTCCCCAAAATATGATAACAACACTTCTAAGCCTTTTTGAATGTATCCCATCATTGCTTTCTTCTCTATCTCCGTCAGCCATCACTGTGTCAGTGTTTACAGTCACATCTAAGAGTATGACAGTGCAGTGGAGCCGCTACACTGGGGCCAGCTCCTACAAGATCACAGCAACACCCAGGAACTCCCCGGGACCATCAGTCTTCACTCAGTACAGTGGCAACCTCGTGATGGGCTCAGTCAACTCCCTGTCACCAAACACAGTGTACATCATGAGAGTAGAAGCCATGGACAATGCCCTCAATGTCCTCAGCAGTGCAGCGACACAGGAGACCACAGGTCAGTGACAACAATAAGGGGAGGTAAAGGAGGAAAATGAGTCCTGGTGGCGATTCAGATTCAGATGATATCCATAAAGATACAGTATGTGTCTTACATTTCTACAGTGGTGGAAGAAGTCCTCAGAAATGAATCTGCAACTATGTTGGTAATCAATGAATCATCATTTTCCCCATGAAATGCCAACCATTCTCCGGCTGCAGCTTCGCCGCTGTGAGGATGTGTTGCTTTTCCCTATGGGTCGTCTTTATAAATTGAATATCTTATGTCGGTCAAACAAAACAAAACAAACAGTGTGTAGACACCACATTGGGAAAATGTTTGTAGACATCACATTGGGCTCTGGGACATTTTTCACTATTTTTAGAAGTTACATTGAGAAAACAATTAATGGACAAGGAAAAAAAAAGTTAGTTATGGCCCTAATTTATAAAATCTTCTCATATTTTGAGTAAGCAATCCTTATCTGTATAGAAAGTATTAGCCATAGCTTTCAAAAAGTACAATATTCTTTCTTAAATATGGTGGAGTAGAAGTACAAAGTAGCATAAGAACTCAAGAAAAGTACAAATACAACACCAAAGTGTACTTAAGTATAGTAGTAGAGTAAATGTACTTAGTTACTTTCTGCATTTATATTATATTTATCAATCAATTGTCATAAAGTAACCTACTTTATTTTAAAGCATTCTATTTTGTTATCTATCATACTGATTTTGCTTCTATCATTTGCTCTCCAGCTCCTGACGTCCCCAGCATTGAACAGGCCTACTCCAAACACAGCGACAGCATCACTGTGGAATTCACAACCGTTTCCGGGGCAAGCAGCTACCTCCTGAGGGCAGAGTCGAAGACCGGTAATTTCTTCTCTGAGACGGTGGTGAGCAGCTCCCCTGGCACCGTGGTGCAGCTCCAGCCCTACACGGACTACAGGCTGAGTGTCATGTCGGTCAACTCTGGGGGGAGGAGCCAGCCCTCGTACCCCATCGAGGCCAGGACAGGTACGGACCAAAAGTCTTAAAGAGTCCTAAAAACCCTTCACAATGTGATTTCAGCATTTCAAATAGTGATAGAAGAAAAACTGATCAAAGTTTAGACAACACTTATTTAACACATATATCATTTTCACCCTGAAGACTAATACTATTATCACTAATAATCTTTAGAATTGAATAATAATGACCTTTTTCGCCCCCTTTCACATGTCCGGACCGACACTACACATTAGAAGCAGTTTACTAAAGATGGTAATCAGTGTTTGCAAAGTGAAAGGCAGCCTTTTCTGTTGACCCTGTAGGACAATAGTTTGTTAGCTCACCCTGCCGGCCATAAAGGCGTGTCATTTCACCACCCATTGTCACAGAGTCTCTGCTCTTTGCAGCCAACTCACGAGGGTGGAAACTGTATCCATGCCTTTGCAATATACTATTCTCATAATATGAAAAGCAAAACCATGAGAACTGGGTTGTCTCTCTTCCCCGAAGAAGTAATGTAACATAATCACTGGGAAGCTGTTTCCATCTCGCACCTCTTACAAAAAATTCAAGTCGGGAGAGTAGAAGTAAGAAATCTGTGTGTCAGTATCTTTTGCCATTACCTGTCATTACTGTCCACCTTGATCTGTCTGTAGTGATAACGGCGCCCAAGTTAAACACCACCTCTCCTGCCAACAACACCATCCTTGTGAACTGGACCTCAGTGGAGAACGCTGTCCTCTACACGCTCTGCATCATCCGGCAGGGCTCCATGTCCCGCTACAAAGTCAACACCACGAACACCATGATGAGCTTTGATGGCCTTGAAGCAGGGACCATCTACTGTATCAAAGGCACAGCCTGGGACGCAGAGGGTCGACCTGGAGACGACCTCACCACCTGCCAGATCACACGTAAACACGATGAGATGTCTTAACATGAACCCAACATATTATTAGCAAATATTAATCAGCCTATTTGTGAAAAACTAATTTAAAAAAATAATGATGATGGGCTTACTGGCCTAAAGGGTGGTTGAGGCCCGGAGGTAAAATGGTTGCCCCACAACCACAAGGTTGGCGGATTAATCCCTGGTCATCCGGCCACATGTCAAAGTGTCCCTGAGAAAGACACTGAACCCCAATTTGCTCCCCGGATGCTGTGTGTATAGCTGTCCACTGCTCCTAATACTTAGGATGGGTTAAATGGAGTAATAGAATTTCACTACATTGTACTGTGTGTATGTGATGATTAAGGAATAAAGTTTGTTTTGTAAGGTAATCCCTAAGGAAGCCATCCACAGATACAATTATCCCTAAGGATTCACAGTGCCATATGTATGTTTATATTACACATTGGTTTATAAAAAATCACGCCAACAATTATTTTAATAGCTTAGTATTCTATGCACTATAAAAGGTACGTATAAAGGATTTAGGCCACCCACCCAGTTTAGTATGAAACTTAATTTTATGCAATATATGTAGTAGGGGCTCCCTGATCCGTCTCTCTCTCAGTTAAGGGTCCTTGGCTTAAAAAAACGTTGATGACCCCTGATGTAGAACATGAATGTAGCAGACATTGTTACTCATTTCCTTGTGATTTCACTTCCAGGCCCTCCAAGCCCAAATGTGACCGACGTCGTGGTGACTCAGGGCCGGTCTCTCGGGCTCGCTGTGTACTGGTTATCAGCGCAGGGAGCGGATAACTATGTGGCCTGGACCACTAATAGTCAAAACTGTACAACAGTTAATGGTCACTGTTCTATCACACCTGTGGAGTGTGGCCAGAACCAGACTGTCTTTGTCACAGCCGTTAATGACGCTGGGCCCAGCTACCCCTCGAAACCAAGCAAATACATTACATGTGGGTATATCACACACAACCATAGCCACATACAACATACTTGTATACATGTGGCTTATATCAGACACAAAATCCTACATGTTTAAAAGAATAGTTTGACATTTTGGGAAGTATGCTTATTTGCTTGAGTTAAATGAGAAAAGTCATACCACTCGGCAAGAAAGCAAAATAAGCCTATTTCCCAAAATATCAAACTTTTCCTTTCACAAGTGATGTCCATTCCTATTTTTTTCTGAACCTCTACCCCTCTTTCTCTGACAGATCCGTGTCCCCCAGAGAACATACGGGTGGAGGAGCCCAAAGCAGGCAACTGCTCGCTTGCATGGAATGAGGTGCCACTAGTGGAGTACTACCTGGCTTTCATAAAGAGAGACGACGGGACTGAGGATTTGTGTAACACCACTAAAACCACCTGTCCATTTTCCTGCGTGTGTGGCTACACCTACCTCACCGCCGTCTTCCCCTACAACGAGGCCGGCTCCAGCCCTTACGCAAACGTCCGCAACTACACCACCAGTAGGACCAGAAGCACGCACATGTAGTACCAGCACTGATGCATGTTTTTGTTATCAAGTATAAGGACCATACAAGTGGTTTGGTTTTATTTAGCTCATTAACTTCACATTGTGTGTAGCCTACCTTCCATTACAACCAATGATCTTCCAAAGTATGACTTTTTATCAACAGCTACTTTCACATCAAAAATGTAACCTGTGGCTGTTCAACAGCACCGTTTAACATATGAAAAGCCCAAATGAAGCTGGGGTAGGCAGTTTTTTGGAAAAGGCAAAGAAAATGCCAGAATTTGATAATGTAGTCCTCCTCCTGCAGCTCTATGAAAATGACTGTCTGTCTTTCTTTTTTGGAGTTGCTTTGCAATGTAGGCAGTTGTTACCAATGCTGGAATAGATACTTTTGCTGCAGGATTTTTCGCCATGGAATCAGGCTGTCACCATCTGAAGGGACTTGCAGCACCCCATCTGCATGTGTAAAACAGCCAATGGGAATGCCCTCTCTGAAATGACCTGTGATTGCTCAAAGTCTCCCATCACAGGCTAGATTTTCTAAAGCCTGAAAACAAAGCTAAGAGGAAGTGCAGAAATCTAGTTTTCTCTTAGTCCACTTGAATTAAAATATACTGACACAAAAAAACTGCCTACCTCAGCTTTAAGCACACTCACATGGCTTTCTGGGACACATGGAACAGAGCCCATGTTATTAGTTTTCACCTGCGCCTTTTCTAATCAGCAAGATACATTTGGAAATAATTTGTATAATATGTAAAGTCATCAGTATAGGCCTTTGTTGATTAATGCTCTCACCTATTTTTGCATTTCTACTCCCCACCTCTCCCCCAGTTCCTTGTTGCCCACAGAGTGTTGGCATCAATCTAGTTTCTACAGAGACCCTGGAGATCAGTTGGTCGCCCGTCAAAGGGGCCGATCTGTACGAGACAACGGCGGCAGAGACTAGTGATGTCATCCACTGTAACGACACAGCGCCAGTGTGTGCGCTGTCAGATTTGAGGTGCAACACGGCTTATTCTGTGACCGTCACACCTTGCAGCGAGTTACGAGGATGCAACCGCACCTGTACACCCCAGACACATGAGACAGGTATTAATGGTGGTATTTAGAGTGACATCTCACCTCACAATACACACTTATCCACATACACACAAGAGAGGGAAGGCAGGGAATTTTGTGAGATAAGCCTAAAATATCCAACATCTAAAACAGAACACATTAGCCTAATGCTAGTTAGACATTTTAGGAAATACTACTTATTTTTGCTTTGTTGTCAAGAATTAGATGAGAGGATGTGAGAGTCCTATCAATCTTTTCATGTAACTCTTGGCAAGAAAGTGAATCATCATATTATCTGAAACTAGTTCAGTACAATAATTCCTCAATCTGCTGCAGTAACATTATGTGTTTTTGGTATGAAAACAGCTCCGTGTGCTCCAGAGATCGTGAATATGACGCAGACCAACAACTCCACGTACAGAGTCCACTTCATTACCCCCAACAGCCCCAACACAAATTATACCATCACAGCCATCGGACGCTATGACACACACTCGTGCCAGTCTAGAAACGGCTCCTGTGAGCTCACACAGCTGCCATGTGGTTCAATCTATGAGGTCACGGCAGTGGCCATGACAACTGTGGGGAGAAGTCTACCTGGATACAGTAAACCTTTGGAAACAGGTATGACAGTGTGGTTGCTTATCAATAGGAGTGAATGTCACATCACAGAATCACAAGTTGTTCTTACAGGGGCCAAATGCCTTCTTATTGGGTCTAAAATATTTGATTGTGATCTCATCCATTTTTTAATTACCCCAGCTGAACCATTTAACAATTGTTTTTGTCCATTTTATATATTTTCATTATCAGGGCTTGGCGTAAACTTTTTTGACCACCAGCCACAGGCTTTGTACCAGCCAATTTTTTTTTGGCTGATAAAAGGGAAATACAGGAAATGCACAAACATCATTCTTAAACTTGTTAAGAATACACATTTAAGTGCTCAATCAATATTGCACTGTTAAATCATATATACAAACACTATAACTATAAAACAATATTGCACTGCAGTACATTTGTTCTGTACTGCTGTCGTAATTCAGCCACTTCCAAACTTTGCAGACAACTGTCCACTTGGTATTATAACGTGCTAAAAAATGCTTTTACCCGCCAATGGCAAATTTCATCTGCATTTGGCGTGTGGTCGAATGTTGATTTCAAGCCCTGCTCATTATACATTACATACATTCAATCCAGTATTGATTATTGTTCTGTAATTCACTCCCCAAGGTCCTTGCTGCCCCATATATGTGAATGTGACCCAGGTCACCCAGGCTATGACCAACGTGACCTGGTCACCTGGCAGTGGAGCTCGCTCTTACATCACCACCCTGATGTCGCCGCGCGGGAATGCAAAGTGCCACACCCTGGACACCCACTGCCTGATGGGATGCATCACCTGTGGCACCAACTACAGCGTCACCCTGGAGTCCATCAGCAGCACAGGACACAAGTCAGAGTGCAAATATCACGGATTCTCATCCAGTGAGGACAAAAACATACATGCACACACACACACACACACACACACACACACACACACACACACACACACACACACACACACACACACACACACACACACACACACACAAATATACATACGGATGCCTGTTTGAGCGTGTGAGATGAGGGATGAATAATGACAGTTGGAAATGGTTAGTAGTAATAAAGTTTCCACATGAACACCACCACAAACTCAACTTTTTCAAACTCATTCTTGTAGGTGCCTGTTGTCCAACCAGCGTCAAGCTCTATCGTAGGGCCAACAACACCATCAGGGTGTACTGGAGCTCTTTGGGCCCTCAGATACAGAACCACACAGTACAGCTGTACGGGACAGCAGCCAACTACACCTGTATCGCAGCTGCCGGCAGCAAATACTGTGACATCCGGGAGGAAACGTGTGGGGACGTCTACAGAGTAGTGGCGGCACCAGTGGGAGAGAATGGGATCAAAGTCAGCTTCTGTCAACCCAGGACATACTCAGGTGAGTCATAAAGTGGATGTAAATGATTAATATCACACATTTGATGTGATTTGATTTGTTGTCATAATTATTGGTAACATTAATGTGTTCATTTTCATCATATTCTCAGTTCCCTGCGCGGGAGGTAATGCTGCCATGTGTAAGTATTCTCTAAACTTCACTTGTTAGTGTTAGATGAGAATATTGTTACCAGTCTAACTGTTCCCCCCTGTTCTCACTGTTTATGCTAAGCTAAGCTAACCGGCTGCTGGCTGTAGATTCATATTTAGCGCACAGACACGAGAGTGGTATCAATCTTCTGATCTAACTCTCGGCAAGAAAGCGAATAATCGTGTTTATCAAAATGTCAGAACTATTCTTATAAACTTGTATTAACTTGAGCTGTTTGAAAACTGCTGCTGCACTGAAACCTTGTTTCTCTCCTTCTTAAGTGATCTCTCGTAAAAGACGAAGTGTGAAATAAGTGCGGTAAGTTAATTGTCACTCAACTCACTCCAGATAAGAACACACTGTCTACAGACCGCTTGGAGTTATAGTATAGTATAGTTACAGTGCTTTGTGATTGCGAACATGTAGAACATATAGCATATAGACAGGTGATGCTGATCTTTATCTGTCTTTACCTCTGGGACTTGTCGATACGTGTCTGTCTGTAGAACACGGGCAGAAGAATGAGGGAACATGACTCAGGGAAAGGTTGACAAGGATGGAGAGCTGCAGCAGGAACATGACACAGGCATATTATTATGTTTGTGATGATAAATAAGATGATCTTCAGTAGCCTCTGACTCAGTATGACAAGGCTGTATTCTGCTTTGTGCATATAAAGTTCCACAAGGAAAGTTCTTTTTGCACAAAACAACCACTTATAGTGTGATGAATCAGTACTGAAACTATGATGAGACGTGTGTAATAACTGATTTTCCCACCGAGTCCAGGTTGATAATTTCTCCCTCTCATCTTTCTTGTCCTACAGTGAACCCCTCCACTTCCCCCACCTCCTCAACTCCAACCCTCCAACATAGACAGAAGACTGTAAAGATCCAATCTACCCAAAAGAAATACATTTTGTTGTTACTGCTGCTTGCAAGGAAAGCTGCATAGAGTCTGAAATTTTTTTTCCGCTGAATAAATATGAAAAAAACAAAAGGTAAAAACACTGAATTAAAACACTAAAATATATAAAAGTCGGCTTTTAAATAAATAACTGTGGGCATTTATCCAATTTATTTGAACAATTATTGCTATTTTTTTTAAAGTAGTCTGCATGTTATTTTATCTTCTGGTCTGCTATTCCTCATGTTTAATCAATGCAGTTGCCCTTTCATAATAAGACCTGATGTAACCTCAACATGTTAATGACACCTAGTAAAAATGAAAAAAGAGCAGAAATAGAAACTTTACAGTGAACCTTCCAGATAAATGAATTATGGCAATAGTCATTGAAAGGCAAAATAAATTTAAAATAAGATTAGGACTTCTCCAAGTAGAAGACCTCCATGTGGCGGCTGAATGACATGCCTCTGGGTTGTAAAGCTGGTTGGTGACCCAGAAGAGGGTCAGTTAAAAGTGGGGCTGCAGGTATCCATCTCGTTAGCCCGGAGTCATGCATGGAAAGTCCTGTGGATGATACGTCTGATCAGATTGCTGCTTTCATTGGATTTGTTCTCTCTCTGTTGACAGATAACAATAAAGCGCATAGTTTTTGCATTACAACATTGTGTGCAGGCAATTATCTTGTGTGGGTTTTCTTTATAGAGTAGAATATGTTTTGTTCAGGTGTGTGTGGGCTTGGATACATGAGCTATATTCAGTCCTCCAAAAAAAATCCATCAGAGAAACATCCTGAAATACAGTAGGTCTTACTCACTCAGGAGATGACTTCTACTGAACGTAAAAGTGGTAAAACTTACCAAAATGTCCCTGCATTAGCTTACTGCACATGTATTTTACTATCCAGGGGTGGATGATCAGGCTAGAAATTATGATGATCACCCCTTTATAAACAAAAGAGAAAGTCTTAAAGGTCCAATATGTAATACTGACAGCTAGTGTTTAAAATAGTTACTGCAGTACAAATTCAAAATACTGGAGTCGTCTCCCCTGCCCCTCCTCCCCAGACTCGAAGCTCACGTTGGTTGCCACAGCACAGCGGAGTAGCTAACGTTAGATGCTGGCTATATTGACAGTCATAAAAGCCCGTGCTCATGCAGAGCTCTGTAATGTAGAATATTGACGTGTTTCTTAATCTCTGAAGAAGAAGAGGCTTTGATCCAAATGAAGGTTTAACACAAAGATTTATTAATAAAAATGATAAGTCAAAATACATGAAATTATGCTGCAGCGGGCCTGTAAATAGTTGTTTAACCCTTAAGTTTCCACATCTATTTGCCTAACATAACATCAACAATACAAAAACATACACTGCACGCAGCGGACTACAAAGCATGCCTCCCCTTGTGGGGAGACCGTTTTGCAGTCATAACATAAAAACAACAATACATATACACTGCAAGCAGCGGACAGCAAGATGCTTCCCCCTGTGAGGTCACATCTTTACAATCCTGAATCATTTTCAGAACATCTAATTTATCCCTAAGATTTGAGGGTGTTTCCTCAAATGAAATCCCTCAAGGTCAGGCACACCTTTGTGTTGCCAGGTTAATTCCGGTCATAGGTGAAATGTTTTGATATGTAAAAATCAGCTCTTTCCAAACCTTACAGGAATACACACTTTTTGTTCTAATCAAGTCTGGCTCTGCAAGGTGTGTCCTGTGAGGACAAATAACTTCCTCTGTATGCTAAATGACAGACCTGACCTAATCAATTCTTTAGAAACTTGGGATGATGGGCTAGACAAAATGCTGAATTAGTCAGTTGATTTGATACAGCTGCAGGAGACATGCAAGTACATTTGAAAACATCAGCATTGTTTTAACTTTTTAAAACCTAACAATACTGACAGACACACTTTTTCGGCTTAGAATTAGCTACAGTAGGAACTGCTAAAAACACCACAACCTCGCCGTCCCCTCCACACGCCAGACAGACACACTTCCTCGGCTTAGAATTATGATAGGAGCCACTAAAAATACCACTGCCTTGCACTCCTTTTCTACCCGACTGAAATACACACTATATTGGCCTTAGAATTACGGCAACAATCGCTAAATACACTGTAAACTTAAGTTCCTCTCTTTCCGACTGACAGTCCCCACTGGCTTCAAATAACTCACCGTTGTCGGCTACGGACCTATTGGACCTTTAACTTATTATTGAATTCTATGTAATCCCAATAACTGATACATTTGCTTGAATCATTTTAATTCAGTTGCAGACTTACACATAGAAAGAAACTGAATATCAGCCCTTCTTCTTTGACAGATGTGCGAGTGATGTAATCATTAGAACGCTATGAAAAAAAAAGAAAATCAGTGTACTACAATTCTTCAATCACTGTTGCT
This sequence comes from Gymnocephalus cernua, assembly GCA_023631565.1. Lineage (NCBI taxonomy): Eukaryota > Metazoa > Chordata > Actinopteri > Perciformes > Percidae > Gymnocephalus > Gymnocephalus cernua. The sequence goes on along the minus strand of CM042436.1, from coordinate 17,092,487 downwards.
AAATCAAAGTATAAGGGCTTTATTAGCATACTGAGATATTATTAATATTGACAGTATTGACAAAGCACCGTATGAAAATTGACAAAGAGAACACTATCTGAGGTTGATTATGTGTTGTGTACTCCAGTGCAAAAATTGTGCAATAAATCTGCGACTTGATGTTTGAGTGTGTATCAGGTCTCTTTCTCCACTATGGATCCAAAGTAACAGTTTGCTGTATACTGTAACTTAAGCTTAATTATGATTTTCATTCCATTTTAGGAAAAGAGTTTCAAACTTTCGTACGATACCCATATCTTTATCCAACCAATGTGCACTTTATCTCATTTTATTCAGCTGTGTTTTTTTTGCCAATACTTTATGGATTACAATATTATCCTTACTACTTTAGCACAGGAGAGGAAACCAGCAACTTAGGAGAGATACAACCCCAAATCAGAAAAAGTTGGGACAGTATAGAAAACACAAATAAAAAAAGAAAGTAGTGATTTCTAAATGTACTTTACTTGTATTTCATTGCAGACAATACAACAGCACATAATTTAATAAAAAAAAAAAAAAAAAATTTGCAACAAATTTAAAAAAAAGTTGGAACAGTAAAGCATTTACCACTTTCTAATGTTGCCATTCCTTTTCACAACACTTAAAAGATGTTTAGGGACTGAAGACACCAAGAGATGAAATGTTTCAGGTGTAATTTTGTCCCATTCTTGCTGCAAACAAGTCTTAAGGTGGGCAACAGTACGGGGTCTTCGTTGTCGCATTTTGCGCTTCAAAATGCGCCACACATTCTCTATTGGAGATTGGAGGTCGGAACTGCAGGCAGGCCAGTCAAGTACCCATATCCTCTTCCTCTGCAGCCAGGACATTGTAATGTGTGCAGAATGTGGTTTTGCATTATCTTGTTGAAATATGCATGGACGTCCCTGGAAAAGATGTCTTCTTGAAGGCAGCATATTGTGCTCCAAAATCTCTATATACTTTTCAGCATTAATGGTGCCATCACAGAAGTGCAAGTTACCTTTGCCAAAGGCACTGACACTACCCCATACCATGACAGACCCTGGCTTTTGGACTTGTTGCTGGTAACAGTCTGGATGATCCTTTTCTTCTTTGGTCTGGAGCACATGGCATCCATTTCTCCCAAAAAATACCTGAAATACTGATTCATCTGACCACAGTACACGTTTCCACTGTGTGATGGTCCATCCCAGAGCCTAGAGAAGTCGACGGCACTTCTGGACACTGTTAACATAGGGCTTCCTTTTGGCACAGTACAGTTTTAACTGCCGTTTGTGGATGTAACTACGTATTGTGGTACTTGACAAAGGTTTGCCAAAGTAGTCCTGAGCCCATGTGGTGAATTATAGATGAATGACGATTCTTGATGCAGTGCCGCCTGAGGGATCGGAGATCACGGTTGTTCAGCTTAGGCTTGCGCCCTTGTCCTTCACGCACTGAAATTCCTCCTCATTCCTTGAATCTTTTAATTATGTTATGCACTGTTGAAGGTGAAATAAGCAAATGTCTTCCTATCTTTCTTTGAGGAACATTGTTTTTAAACATTTCAATAATTTTCTCACATATTTGGTGGCAAACTGGCGATCTCTTGGATGCTGCTTTTGTACCAAATTATAATTACAATCACCTGTTGACATCACCTGTTTCAAATCACATCATTATTTAACCAATTAACCTGATTACTAGCCCTAAATTGCTCCTGTCCCAACCTTTTTTGGAATGTGTTGCAGGTCTGAATGACAGGAAAGGATGTATATTTACAAATGAAATTAAGTTGACCGGACAAAACATGAAATATTTTGTGTTCACATTGTCTGCAATGAAATACAAGTCAAAGTACATTTAGAAATCACTACTTTCTTTTTTTGTTTGTGTTTTTCATGCTGTCCCAACTTTTTCTGATTTGGGGTTGTAGAAACAGCGAATCAAAGACAAACTAAAGCTGAACAGGATGCATTTCAGTCTGTGGTTTATATTTCAGCTTTTTACATGATACACTGAAATTGCATACCTGTAGCTTTGAGGACAATGTGCTCTTAATCCTATTTGACAACAAAGGATTATAAGGAAATAACAGAAATAAATACAGACACCTTATTGGCCTTACTATTATTTAAAAGTTGACGTGTACTCCAGGTAACAGCCCGAGGAATGTTTCTCCTGCAACAATAATAAGCAGTATAACTATTCTAAAAATGTGGTGTTACATAGATACATATATTTGAAACTACGTTATTACACAAGAATAATGAAATCTGTAATTGTCAATTTCCATTTCTCCTGAAACATGCTCTTCATTACAGTTCGTAATGATAAAGTTTTATATTACATGTAGTCGACATGTAGTCGAGACGTGAGTTTTTTTTTACAGGAATTTTCACAGATAATGGGTGAAACTGAAGCTGCATTTGTTACCCTATCCAAAGTGGGAAAATAGGAAACCTGTTTGAAAACATATGTAGAAAGTAAAGGGACAGCATCTGTGGTGTGCCCCAGGGATTGATCATACACTGTTTTCCCAAATTAGTGGACTTTACTAGAATTTTGCGCCGAAACCCATTGCCTTAAACAGTCTAAGTTTTTAAACAAGGTGAAACTCAACAGGTCACGTTGTAGTAAGGCAAGGCAAGGCAAGGCAGCTTTATTTGTATAGCACTTTTCAGCAACAGGGCAATTCAAAGTGCTTTACATGAAGACAATTAAAATACAAGAATAAAAGTTACAGTGCAGTATAAGAAATTAAACATTAAAGAGCAGTTAAAAACAGTTATATAAAAGCAGATAAAATAAGCAACGAAAGTATAAGAAATGGATAGTTATTTAACGAAAGGCAACATCAAAAAGAAAGGTCTTCAGCCTTGATTTAAAAAGAACTGAGAGTTGCAGCGGACCTGCAATTTTCTGGAAGTTGGTTCCAAATATGTGGAGCATAGAAACTAAATTCTGCTTCTCCCTGTTTAGTTCTGACCCTGGGGACAGAAAGCAGACCTGTCCCAGATGACCTGAGAGGTCTGGGTGGTTCGTAGTTTACTAGCAGGTCAGAAATGTATTTTGGACCTAAACCGTTTAATGATTTATAAACCAGCAAAAGAATTTTGAAATCAACTCTCTGAGGCACAGGAAGCCAGTGTAAAGACTTCAGCACTGGAGGGATGTGATCCACTTTCTTGGTCTTAGTGAGGACTCGAGAAGCAGCGTTCTGAATCAGCTGCAGCTGTCTGATTGATTTTTTAGGAAGACCTGTAAAGACACCGTTACAGTAGTCCAGTCTACTGAAGATAAAAGCATGGACAAGTTTTTCCAAGTCCTGCTGAGACATAAGTCCCTTTACCCTTGATATATTCTTAAGGTGGTAATAGGATGACTTTGTAATTGTCTTAATGTGGCTGTTGAAATTCAGGTCTGAGTCCATAATTACACCAAGATTTCTGGCTTTGTCTGTTGTTTTTAACATTGTCGTTTGAAGCTGAGCGCTGACTTTTAATCGTTCCTCTTTTGCTCCAAAAACAACCACCTCAGTTTTTTCTTCATTTAATTTAAGAAAGTTCTGGCACATCCAGTCGTTAATTTGTTCAATGCACTTAGTCAGTGTTTGTATAGGACTATAGTCTCCTGGCGATAAGGTTATGTAAATTTGTGTGTCGTCCACATAACTGTGGTAACATATTTTGTTGTTTTCCATAACCTGAGCCAATGGAAGCATGTAGATGTTAAACAGAAGAGGCCCCAGAACGGAGCCTTGGAGAACTCTGCACGTCATATTTGTATGATCAGATGTATAATTACCTATAGATACAAAGTAGTCCCTATTCTTTAAATAGGATTTAAACCAGTTTAGGACTGAGCCAGAAAGGCCAACCCAGTTTTCTAATCGGTGTAGTAATATGTCATGGTCGACCGTGTCAAATGCAGCACTGAGATCAAGTAATACTAAGACTGCAGTTTTGCCACTATCTGTGTTTAAGTGGATATCATTAAATACTTTAACAAGAGCTGTCTCAGTGCTGTGGTGTGGTCGAAAACCCGACTGGAAGGCATCAAAACCATTGTTTAGTGACAAGAAAAGGTTGAGTTGTTGAAAAACCGCTTTTTCAATGATTTTACTTAAGAATGGAAGGCTAGATATCGGCCTATAGTTGCTCAGTAATGCCGTGTCTAGATTGTTCTTTTTTAAAAGTGGCTTGATGACTGCAGTTTTCAGGGCCTTTGGGAAGATACCTGAGAGTAGAGACATGTTTACAATCTGTAAAAGATCAGAAGACATACAATTTGAAACATTTTTGAAAAGGCCTGTTGGTAGAATATCAAGGCAACAGGAGGAGGTTTTCAGATGTTGTATAATGTCGTCCAGGTTTTTATGGTTGATCATATGAAATTGTGTGATATTGGAATTTGTTTTGCCTGGACAGTGTGGCAACACATATCCCTTACTTGATATGGAGGCACTGACAGTTAGTCTAATTTTCTGAATTTTGTCTTCGAAAAAGGAAGCAAAATCATTGCAGGCCTTGGTAGATAAAAGTTCAGATGCTACTGGTACTGGAGGGTTTGTTAACCTATCAACAGTAGCAAACAGAGCACGTGAATTATTGTTTCTGGCGATAATGTCAGAAAAGAAGGACCGCCTAGCATTCCTCAGTTCCAAATTATAAATGTGAAGTCTGTCTTTATAGGTGTTATAGTGGACCTGGAGATTAGTTTTTCGCCACCTGCGTTCAGCTTTTCGACACTCTGTTTTTTCTGTTCTTACCCGTATGACATTTCTCCATGGAGATCTTTTCTTACTACAGACAGCTTTGACCTTAGTGGGAGCAATGGCATCAATAACATTTGTAATTTTTAAATTGAAATTATCTACAAGCTCATTGACTGAGACCCCAGTGAGGGCGGGTGTGGAGGAGAAAAGCTGAATGAATGTTTCACTGGTGTTTTCAGTGATATACCGTTTTCTGATTACCTTAGTTTGGACACTTTTGGGTACCGAGATAGTGCTGTTAAAGAAAACACATGAATGATCAGAGAGAGCAACGTCAGTCACCACAACCTTGGAAATGTTCAAACCCTTGGAGATAATCAAGTCCAGAGTGTGCCCCTTATTGTGCGTGGGTTCCGTCACATGCTGATTCAGTCCATAGTTCTCAAAAACACAACACAGTTCTTTGGTCCCTCTATCCTGCAGGTTGTCCACATGAATGTTAAAATCACCAGCAATAATTACACAGTCAAAGTTAATACAGATTATAGATAGCAGTTCAGTAAAGTCATCGAATAAAGCTACACAGTATTTCGGTGGTCTGTAGATATTTAGTAATATTGCTCGGGGGGGAACTTTAGCTGAAGAGTCACATATTCAAAAGAAGCAAAATTTCCATAAGATATTTGAGTACAATGGAATGAGTCATTATACAAAATGGCTACTCCACCTCCTTTCTTATTCACTCTATGCTCACTCATAAAACTGAAGTTAGGGGGAGCTGACTCAATGAGAACAGCACCACTGTTATTATGGTCCAACCAGGTTTCAGTTAAAAACATAAAATCAAGATTGTGCTTAATAATAAAATCATTGATTAAAAATGATTTTCCTGCCAAAGACCTGACGTTTAGTAAGGCTAGTGTTAGTGTGTTAAAATATTTATCTGTCTCAATTTTTGGTATAGGCGTTGGCTGACGAGGAATGAATGGTAAATTTGCGAGGTTTGCTGATAAGTGCTTGTTCTTACTTAGCGGATTTATCGTTCTTTTTCTATTACCTATCACAACATAAATTGAAGAAGGATTTAATACACAGGGCCCGGGCTTGTCCTGAAAAGAGTCATGAGTGCCACTAGGCGTGCAGCCTGGACCCGGCACATATCAGACAAAGCTTGCTGCATTTTGTACACAAGTATACTTATCAGTCTGGGGAGGAGGAGTAAGCTGCCATCCTTGGGTGGGCAGTGGTGCCTGCCGTTTAACTTTTGGCTGGGGGCCAATGATGGGAGAAGGAAGGGGGGTAAGTTTGATTCCAGCATCTACTTTTGGCCAGGGGCGAATGATGGGAGAAGGAATGGGGATACATTTGGTTCCTTCAACTACCAGTTGCTTCATCTGGTCAGTGAACTCCAACATGCGGCAGGGGGAAGGAGGGGAAAAGGTGAGTGGAGAGAGCAATGGCGTGGGCGGGGTGTATGGATCCTCAAAGGCGTCAGGGTTGGTGAGGGGGTCTGAGGGGAGTTGGACGGGTGAAGAGGGGGATTGAGATTTCTCATCTCTGCTCCGTGGTCTTCCATGATCAAATCTTTGCTCAGGCGGGGGCTGTGGTGGATTACTGCCCTGCTTTGTTATGTCTTCCTCTTGTTTAGATTCCTCTTGTCTCGTGTCCTTGGCCAAGGGAGCTGATGTGTGGCGCAGAAAGTAAAGTTGGTTAGAGGTGAACAGCTTTACTCCTGGTTTGTTAAGGAAAAGTCCATCTGCCTTAAAAAGATGTCTGCGCTCCCAGAACATGTCAAACTTGTCAATGAACTGCAGAGAATGAGCGGTACACGCAGTTGAAAGCCATGTGCTCAGTGCCAACAGTCTGCTGAATCTCTCAACTCCTCTTCTGACTGGCGGTAGAGGTCCACTTCACAGTTGGGTGTGCTGCCACGATATCCGGGATTCTGTTGGCCAAGCCAGACACCATTTCTAAGGGAAAACAGAGTATTTTGGTGTTTTTTCTGCTTTTTACATCTTTTACAGCAGAGTCACCTACAATCAGAGTTTGAGGCCCAGTTGTTAGCTTTCCCTGTAGCTTTTTACTTTTTGAATTGCTCTCAGTCCTTACCCTGCTGTGTGACGATGAGACACAATCCAGGTCAGATGAAGGTCCAGGGTCCTGCTGCAGTGTAGCAAATCTGTTATCAACTTGCAGATTCGGTTGTTGGGGAGGCATTTTGTTACTAATTTTCCCTTTTGCAGCTGTTCACGGCTGTGTCCTACTAAGTACAGGGGTTGAAGAGGCGCTCTGCCTGGATGGTAATGCAGGCCAGCCGTTCATATCACAAATCTCAGGGCGCTGTGCCCTGCCTGTTAGTCGTCCTCCCATTTCCCAGGAAGATTTACTCTTAGGCTTTGCACCGAAAGAGCTCCCGGGAGGACTACCACTTGTTGATTTATTACCCGCTTCACAGTCCTCCTGTTTCTTTGTAGTCTTGTTGGTGCTAATTAGCCGTGTGTTAGCATGCTTTTGTCCATTGCTTTGGGTCCATGGTAAAGTGGTGTCATTCCCACATGATGTGTTCACCTCCACGTTTACTTCTAACCGATGAATTTTGGTTTCCAGAACAGCAATCTTCTGAAGTAGTTTGTAGTAGTCATCCACGGAGAAGGGAGGCATCTTGCTGCTAATTAACTTTAGCTAAGTACCACGTTTACAGTCACTGCAGTACAGGCTTGAGCTATTGGTAGGCCACGCTCACGAAGAAAAATGATTAAATATGGCAATAGCCTACTATGTCTACAAAAAGTGTATAGTCCAGTGATTTATAAGTATCCAAGAGCCGCTGCTCATAGTTTCTCTCAGAGGAAAAGCAAGATTATCAGCAGAAATATGCAAGCAGAGGCAGGAGCAAGCAGCAAAGCTGTAAGAAGCAGGAAGCAAAGCTTAACACAGAGCAGTAAGTTGATGCAGTAGACAAATCATCATTTACTAAAAATGATTAGTAAACATAAATTATTTGTTGTTATTTTTCATGTTGTCTAAAATAAGCATGTTAAGTTAAAGCTTTAGTGCGTAACTTTTTTTATGTTAATGTCCGTTACATCCAAGCCATTGCCAAATGAGTTGATACAAATCTTATCAAGACTGTCAGCTCTACAAAACTCTCTGTATTTCTCAGTATGACTATGTTCAGAAACTGGTGTCATCCGGCGACTTTCGCGTGCAAACAATTGAGTGAAGACAATTACCTCTTCCGAAGAGTCACGCAATCCCGGAAGGCTTGTATCACACGGATGCGCTAACAGTTTTGTTGTCATTACTTAGAATTCGTCATGGGGAGACAGAAACTATGCACTATAGCTTTAAACATGCAAAGAAACATAACAGAAATATAAAACATTAGGCTACTCATCATACTAATAGAAAATATAAATATTGTTTTTCCTTTATGACAATCTAGTTTTAAGAACAACGTATTCAATACATTTATTCCAGAAAAGCAAAGAGTAAACAATACACATATAACACTGTACTTCCCAATGTGCAAGCAAGTGTGAAAAGTTCTACTCAGATTACTGTTTTCCAACATGTGCAATTGTCTCTGAAGTTTTCTTCACTGCCCAGAGGCCATCAGTCCCCACACAGGTCTCAGTCATGGTGCAACAATAACTAAGATAAACATGAACACTAAATCAACCATACAAAACTAAGACCCAGATAACATAAATGCACACCCAAAACATTAACCGAACATTATTAAAACAAACTGAAGAGAAACCGTTCAGAACATATATTTTTTTTCCCATGAGCCTTTGCATGTTCAGTTCAAATGACTCCACCCCTCCCATACACAAACTCTTACTTACACACATACTCTTATTTATCTAACTTGATCTGAAATACTTGGAATTGTGGTTTACTAGTTGAACACGTTTCTTCAAACAAATGCCTTTGAATGCACACACATTTAAGAGTAAACTTAAAACTCTCCTCTTTGATAAAGCTTATAGTTAGGGAGTGAGCAGCGTTCGCCTAGACCGATGGGGGGACCGATCTCTTCTCTGCTTCTCTTGAGATTCTCATCAGATTCATCTACCAACCCTTATAGAGCTGGCTCAGGTTTGCCCTGGACCATCCTGTTATAGTTTTAGCCTGCTGGGGGACTTCCTTTGACACACTGAGCTCCTCTCTCCTCTCTCTTTCCATCTGTGTGCATCCATGTCCCAGATATACTTGTTACAAACTTAGCTCTGGGGAGCTTATTCCCAGGAGTCCTTATGTTTTTTCCCCCTGCAGTTTTCTTTGGATTTGGGTGGCACCTAAATCGTGGTAGCAGCTGTCACCGTGGTCCTACTCCGCGCCCTGCTATGCCCTGCTATGCCCTGCTATGCCCTGCTACACCCTGCTACGCTCTGCAATGCCCTGCTAAGCCCTGCTATGTCCTGCTTTGCCCTGCAGTGCCCTGCTATGCCCTGCTATGACCTGCTACACCATGTAAGGCCCTGCTATGCCATGAATTACTACAACCACTGTTTCTAGTCATAGTTCCATTGTCTTTACTGTGACTAAAATTGCCACTGTTCATCACACCCCCAACTGGCACCGTCAGACACCGCCTACCAAGAGCCTGGGTCTGAGTTTTTCCTCGCCACAGTCGCACTAAATGCTTGCTCTTGGGGGAATCACTGGAATTGTTGGGTCTTTGTAAATTATAGAGTGTGGTCTAGACCTACTCTATCTGTAAAGTGTCTTGAGATAACTATTGTTATGATTTGATACTATAAATAAAATGTAATTGAATTGAATGTCTTGGCCATGAAGAGGCTTGTCTTGACTACCTTTATGGATGTGCTTAACTGTCAGGATTTATGTTACATGCTTTGGATACAGTTTATTATTAGTATTGAGATTTGAAAATATCTCACCCATCAATGATCTGTGTATGCCTGGATCATTTTCCTTAACCTGATGTGCTCTTATTTATAAACCTGGATACCTTCACCACACAAATGTGAAAAGCCGCCACAATTCAAAAGGGAATTGTTCTGTTAATCCAGTACATCTTTATACCTGAAAAGGAGACACTCTCTCATGTGGCTGCTGTCATTAAAGTGTACAGTAGCACCTGGGTGCCTTTTTTCCTATGTATTCTTCTTTGTGACAGTCGTATGTGCTTTAGAAATTAAGTTTGCTCCCTTGCTTGCTAATTAGTAATTAATTGTTTGATTAAACTGCACAGAATATTTGTTTGATGTTTGATCTTTGATAGGATTCTTGTTGGGGATTTTACATGGGATTTTATAAGTCTGTGATTTTCTTATTGCTGATCTTTTAATTTGTATTTTGTGCTGTTTATGAAAAATGTGGTTTAATGCAAAAACAAATAGGAAAATAAATAAATACAAAACACATGTTTTATTATTTTTATTATTATAATATTATTTGGCACCAATCCAAAAAAACATGACATCAATCCAGGAAGGATGTGTGGCACAGGGACTTGGTTCAGTTCACTTTTCAGCCACTCAGTATGTCATACAGAATCCCTTAAAGCAGGGAAATCCTGTTCAATATACTACTTTTTTATACTTTATTAAAAAAATATAGATATTTGGAGAAAACTTCTCACTTTTTGTGTCACCTTCAAAGCTGAGTTAGGCCAGTGCAGACATAGACTCCAGAGTTACAGAAATAAAATATGCAGGGAACAGGGAGGAAGTGCAGTTTGAGCATGATGGGGTAGGGTCTCCCCCCCCCCCACACCAAAAGGCTACCTACTTTGTTTCCTTCTCATGATGACAGGGACCCCTCAGGCATTTACCTGACCTCATTTAAGACATCCTGATTGGTTCCCATGAAGTTGATATCAGTGCACAGCCTGTAAAGATTTCAGATCAGATTCTGTGTGCAGAACATATGGATGTACAGTAACGCACCGAAATGCTGACAATTACAATGGATAAGATATGGATGTTTTTTTCATCAGTCATCCTATTGTCTGTCATACAGGTAAAAAAAAATTCTTAAATGCTTTAGTTGTATCATTCTTTTTTTGTCATATTTTGTAATAATTTCTAACTAATGTATTTTGTCTTTTTTAGACACAACAAGTTTTGGCTACAGGTGAGTGTTTCTGTGTTCTTGCTGATGTGAGAAACAGTGACAGTGATTTCTATTCTTACAATGCTTTTGTCCATCACTGATATGGTAAGATAGATAGACAGATATACTGATATGAATGAATGAATGACTGTGAGTTTGTATTTAATAGGTTTCTCATCCTCATATCTATATAGTTCATTTTTACATTTTTTAAATCCAATAAGGATTTGGACCCTTTTGTGAAATTACAGATATCAACCAAACTGACAAAATAAAGAAAATGTAGGAAATAAAGAAAGAAAAGCTGCGAAAAGTTGATGAGCCAGTATGTTGAAGTGAGTGGTCTTTAGCAGTCCCCCTCCAAAATACAGACACTTCTGATAACGAAAAGGCTTGAGGTGGATCAAATGGACTGAAGGTTTGATTAATTGAATGACATGAATGAATGATAATAGCTGCTACCCACCACTAGAGGACTGCCGCCTTGTGAATAATAGACTGTTTACCAGTCATGTTTATTAATGCTAAAACTTCTTACCCGTTTCTTTCTTTCTTCTTCTTTCTTTTTTTTACAAAACAGCAAACAATTCTTTATGTTCCCAAAGTTATTCTATTGAATTATAATTGTGCCTCAATTCTGAGCATGCAATGGGACATTTTGATAACAGAAAAATATGTTTTTTTCAAGCACATACATTATATTTTGTAATTATTAATATTATTAAGAAAAAGTTTAATTTTTGAAAGCATAGCATGATAATAGTTTACTTCCTCAGTATGCTCAGAATTAAGGCACACAGTCTGGTATGTTGGTATCTGGTTTGTTTCTAAGGGGAAATCTTTTTTTTAAATGACTAAAATAAACTGAAAATATATCTAAAAGCATGTATAAAATGCTCAGTATAAACCTTATTTTACCTTTTTAATCTAAAAGAATATGAAAATTATATTCCTGGACAGATAATATTCTTCTTTCTTTCTTTCTTTCTTTCTTTCTTTCTTTCTTTTTCTAGGATGTAATATTGTGTCAGTGACTTCTCCTTCAGCATCAACACTGAATGTGACATGGAGCAGCTACCCTGGAGCTTCAGTTTATTTACTGGAGCTGAGAGTTGTGAACTCCACCAGTATCGCCCCAGTGGCGATAACGCAGTCTGCACCCAGGACACAGAGGCTGATTCAGGGGCTAAGACCTGGAAGTGTCTATCAAGTCACACTGAAGGTCTTTGTGTTTTTGAATGTTGTGTGCACAGATGTTAAAACAACCATAACAGGTAAAGACACAACTTTTTAAAAAATGTTGTCAGTTAGACAAAACAAAAGAATCCAATTGTTGAATAATGTTGCATTCTTTATCTTACATTCCCACAGTGCCTGACACATCTCAGATCACCTTTTCTAAAGCTCTTTCCAGTACATCTATATCGTTAGAGTGGTCCAGCGTGATAGGGGCGGACAACTACATATTGTTTGTGGTGGAGTTGTTTAGTTCCCCTGCAAAATCATACATCCAGACCTTCACAACCCTGGGTGGACAAGTGAATGGCCTATCTTCTTCTACATCATACAACTGTTACGTTTACTCATCAAACAGTGCCGGAAGAGGTGCCAGTAGTAAAACAAAGACAATCACGACATGTAAGTGCATTTGACGTGCTGGTGGAAGGTGCTGGTTTTGTTGATTTTTAGTCAGAGGGCATCCTTTATATGGAATGCAAAATAAAAAGCTTGATACTCAGAAAACTACTTTATAGCAAGCTTTGTGCAAGCCAATCCTTTACATTTAAATAGGGATTTGTAAATGCATTAGATTAACAGATGTATTTTCTCTTGGAAGTGGTGCAGCCACCAACGGGTGTGACTCTTGTATCGATGGGAAAGAGCACAGCCCAAATAAAGTGGAACCGTGTAAGCAACGTCTTGCTTTATCAAGTGACCGTGAGGGACAATGGCAACCTCAGCAAAGCCCTGGTCATCAGAAACACTTCAACCACATACATGGACATTGTCAATCTGGAGCCCTGCTCCAACTACACAGTGGGAGTCTCATCTGTCAACGGATTCCTACTTCCTGGGGAGGCCTCTAATGTTATATACACTACCTCTAGTAAGTATTTTGGCAATAGAGTTCATTTGTCAGATTGGATACACACTTTTTGTGTTGTGTTGTGTTGGCATTGCCTTACTTCTTCAATGTCTGGGGGGAGCCCCGAACAATGCTGCATGTGTGAAAATAAACACATAAACAGAAATGCTAAATCAACCCATATAAAAATAGAAAAGTATTGAAGCGATAATGTGGAAAATACCATCAAGTATTGTTAATGCAACAAATATGTCATGTATTATATGTTCTACGGGCTATGCATAAAAAAATATAATTCATTTTGTTGGCCTTAAAGCCACTACTGACCAAGCCGAAAATCGTCCGTCACAGTCTGGCGAGGTCAGTGACTCGAGTCTGTTCGGTGTGTTCCGTGCCGTCGTCCGTTGGAGGGACCATCGGCCTTCATTTTCGCCGATTTGTAGGGCATAGTCGGGAGGGAGGGCACTGCCGGCAATCACGCTCAAATGACCAATCTGATTGGTAGAGCGCTAACCTGGAAACAGGGAGCCGAAATGAGCGTGACTAGAGTCTCTCAAAATCTGACGAAAATCTTTTAAACTGACCTTTGTCGATCTGAAATGAAGACAGATTCAGCAACTGCATGGCCTATTTCTCGCTTAAAATGTTTTCAGAAACACGTTTCGGTGAACTATTTCAGTACAATTTGAGATCGTATTTTGAACGAGTCGCCATTAATGGGTGTTTGGAAAATCCCAAAACCGGAAGAAGAAGCCAGACCCATGTCACGCGTTTGTCCAATCAGCTGCCGGTTTTCATTTTTGGGCTACAATACAGATTAGCGCCGCCTGCTGTTATGGAGATATATTATGTCTCGTCTCCTCGGTGTGTTCTCTGGCATGTTTTGAACAATTCGGGGAGACTGATTAGTCCAAATGCCTTTTCTGCCGATGGTCGCCCCGTCTGGCCTATGTGTAGAGGCCATTAAAGTCATTTACATAGTGACGTTCTTATGTTTTGGGGTAATCAGATGCCAGAAGGGTCTAACTCCCTGTTAGACCTTTTATAAACAAACTGTTATGAAACTCCAATAACTAAAATCCAAATAAACTTTGGCATTTGCGGTAGTGCTTCTTAAAACATATGAAACATACGGAATCTGTTGTATTTAACCATGTTTAACAGCTGAGGTCTCTGAGATGCTGAACAAACAATTCACAGCTTTTGGTTTTGGTGTGCCACCCCAAGTTTTTCCGTTTTTCTGGCCACGTTTTTTGTTATGGGGCTGCCACTGTTAAAATGAAGAAATATTCTGAACATCTTTATAATCTGTTGACACGTTTTTCTTCAGACATTGACCCGGTGACAACCGTCTCTGTGGACTACAGCTGCTCCAGTGGCATGGCTACAGTAACTTGGAATTTGGTATTCGAGGCCAACATGTACAGGGCCGTGGCTGTCGATGGCACTGGCGCGTCCCTTAACTGCACATCCTCCTCCACCAGCTGCCAGATCCCCATGCTCAAATGTGGTGAAAAGTACCAGGTCCATGTGACAGCCATCTCTGACAACTGTGAGAGCACCTCCAACGCCACCTCTTTGTTCGAGACAGGTGAGCACAACACCTGCTCACGTGGAAACTACAAAACGTGGCTTGTACTTGTCTGTCATTCCCTATCTAATGCTTGTATTGTCTTCATCTTACCCGGTCTCTCATCACCTGTCTGTATATCCCAAGTTTCCCACGTGCATGTACAGTACACACCTTCTGGACATATTCTAAGCTCTTTGTTACAAACCATACATAAGTATGTCCTGTGGGAAATTGTTTAGGCTCCTTCTATGGTGTCCCATGGTCTTTTCTCACGACAAGCATTGAAACACACCGTCTCATTAGGGCACCTAGACCTGCCATCCGACACCAGTCGATCTAAAGCTCTTAACAGTCTATTGAAGACAGGGGTCTTCAATAGAAAGGTCAGCTTTCACAACAGTCTGTAAAGTGAAAAGGTGAAGGAGACATACACACATTTCACACACAGAAATTATCTAATGTTTAGCGCACACACCCAGCAGCACAAACGCCTGGTTACTCCAATGAAGTGGTGAATGAAGAGGTACATGAGAAAATGAGTCAAAGCTCAGGTTCTATTTGGGACTTTCAAACAATAAAAAACTGAACATTCCGGCCTGTGAATCTGTTGTAAATAGCTACTTTTAAACCAATACAGTGCATCACAAAATGCACCCGTCATTATAAACTGCATTCCTCTCTCAGTGCGTATCTGTTCTTCTTCCCCCCTCATTCAACCAGGTTTAGGACAAATTCCACCCATTTATTCCCTCCCCGTTGATTGTGCTTTAATGTCTAATTCCATTCCCCCAGTGCCCTGTGCTCCAGCCAATCCTACAACCAGTCACGACTGCAACAGCAATGTGATGGTCTTCAGCTGGGATCCCACCAACAACACCTTCTACTATGAGGCAATGGCTGTGGACAACACTGGCAGAACGTTTGAGTGCAGGACGGCAGACAACACATGTGCCTTCACTGATACGTACTGTGGTCAGTTCTACACGTTCACTGTGTACGCCGTAAGCTACTGTAACAGTGAAGTCAGCCAACCTGAGTTTGTCAGCACCTGTAAGTAGGATTTCATTTGTTTTGTTTACATAGAGGGCTAAAATAAAGTATTTGTTTCTACTTTACTGAAATTGTAATAATATAATGTCAGTGATGTTATATATTATTGTTATTGTGTCAGAGAGCTTCATTGTTATTCAAAAACTATTAAAAACACGTTCATGAGCCACACCATCGCAGTGATTGACATGTTCCATCATTACAATGAACATGGGCACTGTAGTTATACTTTATTTTAAGTTAGTCTCGCATTGCCAGACCTTCCTCCACAGCACCGCGGAGGAGGGTCTGGCTAGTCTACAAAGCATTCCGGGATGGAAGAAAAATGTGCCACTGCAAAAATGCCTCTGGAAGGAATATGTACATTCAAAAGTTGTTTTAGTCGTGCGAGAGAAAGCTCAGATTGGACAGGTAGTCTAGCTGGCTGTCTGGATTTACCCTGCAGAGATCTGAGGAGCAGTTAACCACAGTCCTCAGAAATCCACCGGAGTTTAAAATTTCAACACAAAGAAAGCGGAAGGTAACTGACATCGAGCCCAAAAGAGTGATATCCGGCAGAATTTTGAGTCAATCCCACATACACCGTCCTGCCTGAGTGTATTAATCCACCACTGAAATAAGTCCCCGACAAATGCACTATTTTCTCATATTATTATATTAGCCTCACAACATACATGATTGTGGAATATAATTAATTAAAATGTAGTTTTGTTGAATACATAATACTGCCATACACAAAATGTCTTATCTGTCACTGACTGGCTTGACATCCATAAAATGATTGATCTGCATAATGACTGTATATACTGTATACTATATATATATATATATATATATATATATATATATATATATATATCTCAAGCCCTAATATATATAAAACTATTAAATATATTAAATATAAATATATTGAGGCCAATAATAAGACTTACTACAGTAACCTACCGGCATACTTGTTCTCAAAATAACACTTGATTATGAATTCAAAGCAGTTGAAATAACTTCAAAAAAATCAGATTTCTTTATATATATATATATATATATATATATATATATATATACACACACACACACACACACACACACACACACACACACACACACATGGAATCAACCAGACAAGAGTGTTGATTTATTTCTCTCCTTTCTTCCAGCTCCTTGTCTACCAGAAAATGTGATGACAGGAGCTGAGTGTCACTCTGACTTGTTGATCACAACCTGGGACTCTGCTGCCGGAGCTCTTTCCTACACAGTAGAAGCACAGGGTAACACGGGAGAAACCTACAAATGCACCACCTCGTCCAACAGCTGTGCGGTGAGCGGGGTTCCGTGTGGTGAACACCTCAGCGTGTGGATCACCGCCTCCAATGACGACTGCTCCACTGACAAGGTGCTGGGAGATACTGCTCAGACTGGTATGTACTGGGAGCTCTGTGAGACACTCAGGGTTTTCCCTACCATTATAAGGCTTAGTCGCTGCAGCCGAAAGAATGTAAAATAATGTCAGCATCAAAACTAACTAAAGATCTTTATCAGATCTAATGACTGTGGTTGGTCCCTAGTCGACTACTTCGGCAAGTTTGGTCTTTAAGCTTTGTTATTTATTTATTACTTTTTATTTTTTTATTTATTACTTACTTTTCCAACGTTACACAGATACGGTAATACAGGGCTGTAGTCAGGTCCACCTTTGTCGAGTCCAAGACAAGTCCAAGACCAGGACTAGTCGAGACCAAGTCAAGACCGAGTCCAAAGAGGTACAAGTCCAAGTCAAGACCAGTCCAAATGAGAGACAGTCAATACCCAGACAGAAAAAAAAAGAATCCTCCTCAAGACCTCACTTTCCTATTCAGAATTTATGTGATGTGAGAGGCAGTATATTTTCTACTTTAAGATGATAATTTTGCTTTATTATTTGTAATAATCAAAAAGCAAGTGCAGAGTAGCACACTATATGATCAAATTAGGCAATATTATTTACTTAAAATATAAAATGGAAATGTTCCCATTCTTTAACTTATTACATTGTCCTGAAGAATTCATAGTACAAAGTGCTCGCTGACATTGTGTCTGTGGCCAACATGAAAATGATTGTTACCTGATGATTGAGGTATATGACGCAGCCAGGCGTGTCCCAGGCGACCAATCTCAACGCCTGTTCTAGATGGATTTTGAATTGAACTAATACCTGTTTTCTGAACGAGCGCGCTTCATCAATGGTTTTGTTTCGAAGGAGGAAGTTACTTTAGTACAAAAGCATATGGTGCTGGAATAGGTCGAGACTAACTAGAATATTCCAGTCCAAGTCCAAGTCCAAATACCAACGAGTCCAAGACGAGTCCGAGACGACAGAAAAGCGTCTCGAGTCCGAGTACGTACTCAAGTACTACAGCCCTGTGGTAATAACAATAGTCCAAAATGATATGAAATTGCAAAAAAAAAATGTATTGAAAAATGTAACATTTTCTTGAGGGAGGACCTCTAAACCCCCTGCCAAATATGTGCACCTAAGTCTTTCTCAATCCTAGGGAAAATACTGAACACTTAGGCTACTAACATATGATATCATTGATGCTCTGTCTGGATTGTTTAATGAGATATTTACCTTAAAAACATGTTTTCCCTTCTCTCCAGTTCCCTGCGACCCCATCCATGTCTCGGCATCAGTCGACTGCAGCCAAGACTCTGCTAGAGTCAACTGGACGACGAGCGTCGGTGTTATATTCTACAGTGCCATTGCTGAGGATGGAAATGGGAATTTGCACAGTTGCAATTCAATGGACAACAACTGCTTGATCAAAGGCCTGAGATGTGGACAGAATTACACTGCCAGCGTTATTGGTACCAATCTGGAGTGCAACAGCAGCGCCAGCAACGAGGTCACCTTCATGACAGGTAGGTCGGAGACTTGGATTGAAGGTTAGATATCCGTGTTCTAGAACATAAATATCCTTACATTTCAGCTCAGAGAGAAAACATTTCTCCCCTTCTCTCCAGGTCTTTGCGCTCCCATTAATGTCACCGTGTCTCCTGCGTGTGAGGGCAGCACTGTCTCTTGGACTCATGTAACAGGGGCTGAGATGTACGTAGCAACAGCAACTGCAGCTGATGGACACAATCACACTTGCAGCTCAAACTACTCCAGCTCATGCAATTTCACTGGCCTCCACTGTGGGGAAACCTACACTGTTACTGTTGTAACTGTGGACAGGGGCTGCTGGAGCAAGCCCAGCTCAGCCGTGAAGCTGAGAACAGGTGAGAGCAAACTGTAATGTCAAAAATATCGAAAACATAGATGTGGCAATTGTGCAGAGTGACAATTCTTATCCATTTCCCTCTGTATTATCCTAGCTTTGTGTCCACCTACCAACTTGACGGGCCAAGTCAGTTGCAATACCAACGCACTGACTCTCAAATGGGACCCGACTCCAGTGTCCGGAGTCACCTACACTTTACAAACTGATCTAGGCAGCCAATTCAGTCCTTCAGTGTACACTACCTCTAATACCACACACACGCTGACCAACAGGCTGTGTGGACAGCGATATGCTGTGCGCATTGCAGCACAGGATGGAAACTGCCGCGGCAGCTACAGTTCACCCATAGAAATAAAAACAGGTAGGATGTGTTTCTATGGAAACATCTGCAGGAGTTTTACCTGCTGTAGTATAGTAAAAAAAAAGATATAATCTAAAATCAGTTTTTCTACTCTTTCAGCCCCTTGTCAGCCAACCAACCTCACTGCTCATGTGGACTGTGGGACAAACAAAGGGAATTTCTCCTGGTTTGAAAGCAGTGGAGTAGGTTTCTACACAGTTGAAGTGACAGGAGAGCACGGCCACGTAGCATCCTGTTCCTCCAATGACACTTCCTGCGCTGTAGGACTTGACTGTGGCCACTCATACTCGGCTACACTGGTGGCTTCCACAGAAAGCTGCAACAGCAGCAAGCATGCTGACATTCATTTTGACTCGGGTAAGATATAAGAACAGGGCCTTTTCCCAGAAATTTCTAATAAAAGTACATTTAAAAGTAGTCACAAATGATTCAGTTGATATGATAAATAAATGTGAAGTGGATGGCACTTAATATGTCCTGGGGCCACTAGTCTCACATTGCCAGACCTATCTACACAGCGCTGTGGAGTAAGGTCTAGCATTTGGAACATTTGCACCCCGCAAAAGAAAATGCCACATACAATATTAAATTAACTTAACTTTTCTACGTAGGAACGTTAAGTTGACATTGTGACATTTGACTATGTGCAGTAAATAATCTGTAGAGTATGCTATTATCTGTAATAAAACTCTCTCCCATAGCTCCCTGTCTCATCGAAGATGTCTCAGCCGAGTTACAGTGTAAGACCAACGTGATGAATGTGAATTGGACAGGGACCCCAGGCTCAGACAATTACACCGCCTGGGCCATCAGCACAGATGGACACAGAGCTTCCTGCAACTCGACGTCCAACTCCTGCTCCATTCATGATCTGCAGTGTGGCAAGGTCTACGAGGTGGCCGTCATCTCCTCCTCCATCCACTGCAAAATCATTGCTGGTTCTGACTACAATGTTCAGTCTGGTCAGTGCCGCTCTTTCATGTACATAACCTCAATATAAAATCATTTAAAGAAAAGAAAGAAATGTTTGCTGAAGAATGAATAATATGATTTTAATATAATCACCCCTAGCTCCTTGTAAACCTGAGAACACCACTGTCGAGCAGAGCTGTAGCAGCAACACAATGACAGTAAAGTGGAGCCAGGGCAGCGCAACACAGAACAACACTGTTACAGCGACGTCTGCTTCAGGTGTTAACTCCACCTGGGTCTCCACTAAGAGCAGCTACTCCTTCCTGGACCTGAGCTGTGGTCAGCTCTACACTTTCACTGTGATGGGATACACTAATGTGTGCATGAGCGAGATGAGCACTCCTGTAGAGAAGCCCACCGGTACGCTGATTAAGTTTACTTTGACAACCATTTCTCGAAGGAATAGTTGTTCAGAAAGAAATGTTTTCGCTTTACCACTGTTATGTCTCTATGCTTAATATGAAGTGAGCGCTAGCAGCTGGTTAGCTTAGCTTAGCATAATGACTAAAAAAAACAGGGGGACACAGCTACTGTGGCAACCTGCAAAGATAGTCGGTGCGCCTGGCTAAGTCCAGTCGTTATTACACTTCACTTTTTGTAGTTTTGGGTTAAACAAATGAGAAATAGCATCGTTATAATGTTTATTTGTGAGCTTTAAAAGGGCTGGCCTACCTGTTTTCCCTTTGTCTCTTGTCTGTATGCTAAGATAAGCTAAGCTAATATGCTAGCACTAGCAGTAGCTTCATATTTAGTGTGCAGACATGAGAGTGGTGTCAATTTTTTTCATTTAACCCTCGGCAATAAAACATCAACATATTTCCCAAAATGTCAAACTATTTCTTTAATTTTAATGTTTAATGTTATGTTAGTATTTCTCATTTCCTTCATCTCAACTGTGCCTCTCTCCTTTTCTAGCCCCATGTCCTCCCACCAGTGTATCAGCTGAACTGAACTGTAGTACACGTACCGCTCTGGTCAGCTGGAGTAGCGCAGCTGCAGCTACAGCCTACAGCGTCCAGGCAACCTCCATGAGTGGACTCAACTCCTCCTGCAGTGAGATGGGCACATCCTGTAGCCTCAACAACCTGGTCTGTGGACAGGAATACTCTGTTGTTGTGGTGGCAATGAACACTGGCTGTCCTGGCCCTGCCAGTGGCCCTGCCATGCTCGCTACAGGTGTGTGTAACTCAAAAAAATAGCTGTGGATGCGGGAGGGGCCCATAGAAAATGCCTTTCTACAGGGCCCAGAATTTTGTGCTATGGGTGTGGGAGTCACATTCACCCAGTTAACACAGTAACATTGATCCTCTACCCTGGAAAAATCTGTGGCCAAGAAAATATATCAGTACAGAAAATTAAAAAAAAAAACAAAGAAGAAGAAAAAATGCCAGATCATAGTCATAGTTTTAAGGAATCAGGACCAAATCACTGCTTTTATAACCATTAAACAAGAATGAAATCGTCAATGACCACAATCATCCAGGCATTTTGCCTGAACAAAACTAAACTTCAGTATATTTTTCTCCCTCCAGAGCCCTGTGCCACTGTTTCACTGGTTTTTTTTAAAGTCCAATGATCCCAACATCTTTCCAAAAGCCAATTAGTAATTGTGTTAAATAATCAGGATTTCAATATTGACCGAAATAATTGTGATTGTGATTTTTTTCTATAATTGAGCAGCCCTATATATGGGTTATCTTCACCATATATCGGTAAATAGGGTATGGCTGTAAATTTAAAGTCACATTCTTCTACATCCCACAGAACCTTGCCAGGCGAGCAGCATCAAAGCCGTTTTAGACTGTGAGGCCCACTCTGCTACCATATCCTGGCAGCCATGCGCTGGAGCCTATGCCTATGTCACTGAGCTTACAGCTTCATCAGGCCACACCGCCAGCTGCACCACCAACCACACCAACTGTGAGCTGAGCTCCCTGCAGTGTGGAGAGGAATACAATGTCACTGTGATGGCTCTAGGATATACTTGCAACAACACTGCTCAAATGGCAGGACACCTCACCACAGGTACAGTATGTCCTCCTGTGAGTCTTTTTGTAGCATGTCAGCCATTGTGTTTATGGGAGACCAACCACAACAATTAGACGTGAAAAAAAGGAAAATCCTGTGCTCTGCTCTTGCTGCAGCATCACCATTTATTAAAGAAAACTAACGTTACGGCCCCTCTGGATCAAACATGAATACAACAGTGGTCTTAAATACATTGTGCTCCTCCGATTCTGTGTCCCCAGATGTGGGACAATTGACAATCACTTATCGATGAGTGTCTCAGTAAACTCACATGTCATTTGCGCAAATGTTTTTACATCCATTCCAGTAATATATAACTTAATTCAATATCAGCACAATGTATTAAAGACCATTGTTGTGATCATGTAATAATCTTGATGAAGGTACTGAGGGACCGAAACGTTACTTTTCTTTAACAATTTGTGATGCTGCAGCAAGTGTTCGGGATTTTCCTTTTTTCCATGTCTGTGATATTTTCCAACGCACCAGCACAGAAGAATGGTTAGATGTGCGATTTTTTTGCCTTTAAAAAGTTTACAACAATTAGACATATGAGTCACATCGTTGTTTACATTAAATTTTTATCGTATTGAAAGTAACTGCCACTATGATATATGTTAACCCTTTCTCCCTCCAGAGCCCTGTGCCCCCATGAATCTCTCTGTCCACTACAATGTGAGCACTGCCCAGGTGATGTGGGAGGTAACAAAAGGTGCCAACTCATACTCTGTCCAGGCTGTGACTGCCCAGGGCTGGATGGTCACCTGTAACACCACCAACACCAGCTGCTCTCTGAATGGCCTGCAGTGTGGTCAGATCTACAACGTCACCGTGATGGCACGAAACCGGGCCTGCAACAGTGTGATCTCTAAAACCCATCAACTCATGACAGGTCCGTCATCTGAACAGGAAAAAGATGTGTGTAAAAGATATTAAATATTAACATTTTATTCTTGAATGTGTGTGTTTTCCCTTGATCCAGAACCCTGCCCACCCACCAACGTTAAAGCCAGTTTGGAGTGCGACCACAGTATGTCAAAGGTTTCCTGGCAGAAGAGCGACCTCGCTGTGGGTTATGTTGCCTACTTTGAAAACCAAAATGGCCACCACGCCTCATGTGGTGGCACAGAAACAGATACCCAATGTGTTGTCCAAGGACTGATGTGTGGCACGGTGTACAACGTCTGGGTCAAGGCCTTGGGACGGCAGTTCAACAGCTCTGACAGCACAGTGGTCTCTCTTACATCAGGTACTCTAAAGACTTCCTGAAAATATATATAGATTAACACGTGTTAAATATATTAACAAAGTTACCAAGATTTAATGTGAGGTATGCAAGTTTTATAGTAATCAATTCAGTAGTTGTTGAGACATTTCACTCAAAACTACAAATGTCAAATCTCAATGTGGTGTAAGACAAAACATCAGGGGATCACTGAAGTCATCTCGGTTCATCCTCTGGGGACTATGAGTGTGCAACCTTTTATGACAATAGATCCAATCCAATAGTTGCTGAGAACTTTAACTTTGCCTGACAGACCAACATTGCCTTTCCTGGAGCCACAGGCTAAACGTGGCTAAGAAGAAATGTGCAGATGGCAGCTGTTAGATGCGCTGGCTGCTCTAATGCAGAATGTGTAAATGTTTCCAGCTAATTTGTTTAATATGAGCCTCTAAAAATTTGATTTAAAGGCTTAAAAAGGCATATACAGTCCGTTTCCAATTGAATTAGCTGGTAGAACCTTATCCAGTTCCACACATGCATGCTTGTTATTTTAACATGTGCATGGATGTTTGTTCTTGACCTTTGGTGTTTAGCAGCAATATATAGTTAGGGCTGTGCAATTAATTGAATTTTAATCGAATTGCGATTTTCATCTCCTATGAACACAAAAAAGGGTAGTCGCAAAACGATTAGTTTGCACATTATGTTTTGCAAGTAAACTCTTAATGTGTTCTGAATGAGAAAATAAAAAGTTCAAATGGGAAAAGTATTAAGGGAATTTTCACAAAAAGTGTTTTCACCAATTTAACTGTTTCACTGTTTTCAGTCCAATAATAAGTATAAGTCCAATAATCCCAACATCCTTCCAAAAGCCAATTAGTAATTGTGTTAAATAATCAGGATTTCAATATTGACCGAATTAATTGTGATTGTGATTTTTTTTCTATAATCGAGCAGCCCTATATATGGGTTATTGTTAGAGTTAAAAACCCTTTTCTGTAATAAAACACACAGCACAAAAAAGATCACAAACAGATACTGCAGTTTCTTTTACTTGCAAGGGGAGAGGTTCGTATCTCAACAGGACACCACCTTTAATCTCCAACAAACCTCTCCTTCTTACAGTGCTTTATTCAAAAAGTCACATGCTTCGACAGCTCATGGGCGTGAGTTACAAATGTGCCCACATCGTATCAAACTTTAAGGATTGACAGCACAGTGGTCTCTCTTACATCAGGTCAAAACAAAATCAGTACATATAGGGGTTTATGTCCATTTATTTAGGTGTCCATTCGTAATATTTCTTATGTTGTCTCCTTAGCTCCATGTCTGCCCAGAGAGGTAGAGGTAGAGGTTGACTGTAACTCCGATGGTGCTGCCGTGTCCTGGAATGCTACTTATGGCGCAGCAAACTTTTCCCTGACAGCCATTGTCAGTGGAAGTCTTCGGACTCTGTGTGCAACTCAGCAGAACAGATGTAATGTGACAGGTTTAAGTTGTGGGGAAACCTACAACCTCAGCTTAACTGCCAGCAACACACAGTGCAGCCTTACAGCGCTGATGCACGCCAACCTCACCACACGTGAGTGTTTACAGCAAATCCTCATAATTGGCAACTGTTAGGTCTAGGTCCTGTTTGTTCTAGATTTAACCCGGATCCTTCGACAACTCTTCTTAGGTCCTTGTCCTCCTCAGCGTGTGGCTGTTGACCTGCAGTGTAGCTCCCACACCGCAGTCCTGTCCTGGGAGGAGAGTTCTGATGTTGAACTGTACGTAGCAAGGGCCATCAACTCATCAGGAGGGGAGGTGAAGACGTGTAACTCTACAGGCTCTACCTGTCAATTTGCCAGCCTGGACTGTGGAGAGACGTATAACTTTACTGTAACAGCACATCGTCAAAGCTGTCGGAGCCAGGCCAGTAGCACTGTGTTCATCCAAACAGGTACTGCAGAAGCTTAACACTGTTATATGCCTGTATTCGGTGGGGAGAAGTACACTCACTCAAGTACTGTACTTGAATAAAATTTTTAAGAAAATTCTTCAATCCTCACATTTTATTTGGACAGCTATTGCTGTATTTCTCATTTTCAGTTGTCTGTTTAATTTTGACTCAATCAATCATTTTTTAAAGTATGATTCAGTGTTATAAATTGAATTACCCAACAGTATATAAAGTACTTTAGTTTAGCTCCACCAACTGCAACGTGTAAAAGTTGCTTTCACACAGTTGACCTCTGACTAGCAAAACGCCCCATGAACAAATCTTTTTTGTTTTTTCATACCCCTCTCCCCCCTAGCTATATAGTTTAAAGAATATACAGTAGATACAAATCTGTCTGCTACTTCAGCACCACGGTCAGCGTCATAGATTTATCAATGCACAGCACACTTACAAACCTCAGTCAGATAAAGGATCAATGAGTCAGGATGTCCAGACTAACAACCCCTCCGCCTCTGCACTCTTTCTGCTACTAGGGGATGGAGAGGGGGGCAGCTTAACAAGAGGCATGTATTTTGTCTCCACAACCTGGAATTGTTGGGTCTTTGTAAATTATAGTGTGGTCTAGACCTACTCTATCTGTAAAGTGTCTTGAGATAACTCTTGTTATGATTTGATACTATAAATAAAATTAAATTGAACTGAACTATTAACTCCATTAACTGTCCATGACTAAATGAGCAAAAATCACAGCCCCTGAACATGACAAAATACTATTAGTTTCAGCAGTTTGATCATTTTATTTCTGTCCAGGTCCCTGCCAGCCTGATGGCCTCTCGGTTACTTTCCAGTGTAACAATCAGTCTGCACAGCTGTCATGGACGCCCAGAGATAACGCTGTAGACTACTATGGCTTTGCCCAGGCTGGAAATGGAGACATGTTGTACTGTCATAGCAGACATCCCATGTGCACCATCCAGCGTCTCGATTGTGGAACAGTTTACAATTTCTCTGTCCAGGCTTCAGATGGGAAATGCAACAGCTCCTTTAGTGACCCCGTGCAGAGAGGAGCAGGTATAAGAGCTGCATGTAAGACTCAATAACTCTTTAAATATGGCACTTAAATGGACTAATACATGACATCCTCCTCTATCTCTCTCTCTTAGCTCCCTGTCCTCCAGACACTGTTAAGGTGAAGCCGATGGCGATGCAGAAGGCGATCCAGGTGTTGCGCTTCTCCTGGACCGCGGCCACCTGTAGAGGCACAGAGTATATCCTGAAGTTAACAGGAAGTCTGCTGGGAGACAGCCAGGCCCTGTTTGAGCTCTCATCCTATTTGACAAGCACAACATACTTTGAGATTCCTCTCCTCTGCGGTTCAACCTACTCTGCTACAGTGGAGAGCAGGAAGGCTGAAAGTACCAGCAACCCATCTGTGCCTCTCAATCATACAACAGGTAAACTACACTTAACAGAGCTACTGTTCAAATACACTTATTACATTTTGCACTTCAGACCTTTGGCTAACAATGGAGTACTTGTAAATGTCTTTATCATAGCATAGCATTTACTGTAAAGGTGTCCACAGAGCCAGTTAATGTACTTGACAGTAGACCTTCTCATGGCTGACACTGTCACTTGTAACTACAGGTGTAGCTACAGGCATTATCAACATAGGCACGAAATAGCAAAGAATTGAAATACTCAACAAGTACCTCAAACATGTATTTGTATTTGATTAATTGGTGCTTTCGAACACTGCCCCTAGTATTGTGCTTTCTGGTTCCCTACCATGGCTTACTGCAGGGGTCTGCAACCTTTGTAATATGTTATAATCTAGTTAATCAGTGTGCCATATCAGCATTAAACCTGAAATAATCTACCAAGCCTGTTCAGGCAGTGTTATTTTTTCCCTTTGCGCAACATTCTGTAAAGAAGGCAACAAGTACTAGCCAATCAGAGGCAGAGTAGTGTGGGTCTTCTCGGAATGCAGATGTGGGAAAAGTAAATAAAACTACCGTAAATAACCAATAACAGGCTGTGCTCCTGCCAATGGTGGAAAAAGAGGTTATTTGGCATGTGGATTT
This sequence comes from Gymnocephalus cernua, assembly GCA_023631565.1. NCBI lineage: Eukaryota > Metazoa > Chordata > Actinopteri > Perciformes > Percidae > Gymnocephalus > Gymnocephalus cernua. Next base: position 17,065,105 of record CM042436.1, on the reverse strand, counting down.
AAACATTTTCAAAAAACTCTTTCTCTCTCTCTCTGGCACACGTAATGCCAGTGGTGGCATGCATGCCTAAGGTTGCTGACCCCTGGCTTACTGGGACAGAGGCCATATTAATTGTATTAGTTACCCATCCTATTCCTACTGTGACAAGCCAAAATGGGGATTCCAACGTTATATTATATCATCAATCAGAGAGAGAACTGGATGTAATCAATCAGGGAAAATGATGCTCCTATCCATGCTTTAAACATATTTTCTCAGTCAGTTTCTTACTACAGTATGAGTGATGGAGTCCTACAGGAATACAGTGTCTTTTGTGATTTGTGTGTTTATTTTTGTTGGCTGGATTCCATATAGCTGCTTCAGTCTCAGGGTCCTGGTATTGTGCATGCTGGCTCACTGTCACACTGTCACGTCTTACTGGAACCCTTCAAGACCTTGTTAACGTTATTAGTAACACCTGTGCTTTCCCTATGACAAGTCAAAATGCCTGCTGTGAATAAGGGCCTGTTGTTGCCAGTTTAATCATTTATAGGGAAAAGCACGACATTTAAACCAAGTTTTCAGATGTTTGAACTTACTCCGATTTCTCTTCTCCCAGCTCCTTGTCCACCACCAGGAGTGGTGTACAGTGGTAACAGCTCCTTTGCCACAGTTTCGTGGAACGCGTCCGTGTTTGCCACCACATTCAGGGTGTACGATAACAACGTGAAGCCAAGAGCCCAGCTGTGCAACACTACAGAGCTGTCCTGCTCTCTGACCAACATCACTTCCACTAACATTGTGATCACAGCTGGCAACACAGCTGGAGAAAGTGAAGCGACCAGTGTGTTTATTGGTTAGGAACTGATCAGCGATCATTTCCCAGTTAGCCATACCACACATATGTCTGGTAGAACATAGAGAAGCCCATGCTATAACCTGACATTTACATTTCTGTAGGCTTACCATAAACTGTTTAAGTTCGTGTATTCTATGCTTAAATGCCTTAATATGAAAATTATTTTCAGAATACAGTCTAATAAAACTATGAAAAAAATATTGTTTGCATTCAACCTTTGTGTCTCAACTTAATGGAATCCTTCAATTTCTACAGTAATCTGCTTTTGCATTTCAAGACAAGAACTAAATGTTTGTAAAATGATTTTATTAGAAAACAAAATGCAACAGAGCAATAACCCAAACACAGCACAGGCAGGGCTCAGTGTGTGTGTTACAAAATTACCCTCTGCAGACTGCCCTTTGGAGGATTAAAACATTTCCAGGCGGTCTACACACGACCATGGACAGAATTGCTTTGTGCTGAGCCGCTGCTGATCCACATGGCTGCCACGCTCAAATCTGTACTTTAACCGTTGACTTGTGAAGCATGTTCAATCAGAAAACAGCTGACCAAGATGCTTAAACAAGAAGACATTTCAGACATATGCATTGTAATATTACTCAAATTTAAAAAATGTGTTTTGCCTTTTGTAATCACCTGAAAAAAGGTTATTCTTTATACGTTACATAAATGATATGATGACAGTGTTGAGCTGAACTTACAGCACCGGCTGCACCAGACCCAGCGAGCATTGCAAATCGGACCATTTATCGTGTGTAGACAGCCTCTGAAACGGTATGTACAAACCCACATCATCCTGGGGCAAACGAACGCACCATAGAATGCCAGTTTTGCCACTTTTCAAATTTCAAGTGAACACTAACAATGGATCTAATGGGGAGTGAAAAAAGGCAGGAAAAAAAAAAACATAAAAGTAAAGCAACGTTACATTTGCCAAAGACAACAACTCCAGATGTCCAATGTGCTGACATTCCTTCTCTTTAGCACAAGTGACCGACCAGACAACTGGGTAGAAAGAAAGGAAGAAAAACACAGGAGTAGAAGTAATATTGCTGGTAGGCGACGTTTACTCAGTGCTCCGACTCCTGCCTTCACTATGTTTACAATGGTCATTACTGGATTCTCGCTGATGATGGCTCCTCTCTTTGCTACCACTACTTTTGTGAGACCGCTGTTCTCCGTCTCGCTCCCTGTCTCTATCTCTGCTGTGGCTGCCCTCTATTTTCCTGCTCTTCTCCTCTCCCCCACTTCGGTGCTTCCTGTCCCTGCTTCGACTACGGCTCAACCTTTTGGCCTTCCTCTCTTCTCTGTGCCTCTCCCTGTCGTCTTTGTGCCTCCTGTCATCAGTCTCTCCCCTGTTCTTTTTATCCTTGGACCTCTCCCTCTCAGCGCCTCTATCTTTGTGGTGTTCCCTGTCCTTCCTCCTGCCCTTGTCCTCCCCGCCGTCTCTTTCTTTGTCTTTGCGTTCGTTCCTTCGTTCCCGGCTGCCACTGCGACTTCTTCTGCGTTCTCGCCGGTCTTGGTTCCTGTCTGCGCTCCGGGACCGCCGTCTCTCCCTGTCCCCTCGGTCCCTGCCGTCCCTCTCCTTCTTCTGGCGGTCGCGCTCTCTCTCCAGCTCTCGGTCAAAGCTGGGGCCGTGGCGTTCTTTCTCGCGGTGGTGGCTTCTGCTTCTCGACCGTTTGGGCGATCTTCGGGGGCTCGGCGTCCGCCTGGGTGTCCTGGCAAGAAAGGTAGCATTAGCTTCAAGCAATTGAACTTTCCGGCCTAATAAATTATAGATTCCGTAACCTACCTAAATCAGAATAATTGAAGAGCCCCGAGAGTTGTGGCACGAGTTGGCAACATACATCCTTTTCCACTGGTTTCAAATGTTTTGTATTAATTCATATGTATAGTTTCCAGTGTTAAATTGCTTAGAGTAAAAGCTGGGATAAAAAAAAGGAAAATGAACTGAACCTTTCCATCCTAATTAGTTGCAAGCTGATGGGGCCAGGTAAAATTGGCTAGAGAAAAAAAATAAGTTAACTCATAACGTAGCTTGAATCACTTAGAGCATTACCTGGAGTGGCGTCTTTCCCCTTGCCCCCCTTGCCCCCCGGCCTCTGCCACTGCAGCTTCCTCCTCCTGCTGCGTTTCCTTTGGAGCAACTTTACGAGGCCTAGCCTTCATCTGCTGGTCGATAATCTTCTGCACAGGCACGGGGATACGGGGGAACAGAGTGGAGAACCACTCCAGTTTGGTCAGGAAGGAGCGCAGCATCTCTCCGATGGTCATCACACAGCCACCCCCGGCCTTCACGTCCAGCTCCTAGAATCAGACGGTGGGAAAGGGCCATAGAAAAACTCAATTAGCTCACACACGCAGGACGCAGGTCAATGTGATCGCTTTTTAAATAAAATAATTCCTGCCTCATATCAAAAAGTAATTTGTGATGACCAAGTACTGAACCTTCACCTCTGTTCATCTAGCTTAATCTCTCACATCAATCAAATGTGTCTGGCTTTACTTTGAGAATTATAAAGAGGAAACAGAACCATAACTATAAAAGAAGCTTCTAAACTGTCTGGCAGTTCCTAGAGTCTGTATTTACAATGTGAGCTTGAATAATATATTTGTAAGATCCATCCCCCCCCCCCCCCCTTTCCTTCACACCATCTGCTTAAAACAGCATGTTCAAAAAGTGGTTGCATCTACTGTTCACAGACCAGTAATGAAGGGAAGGGAGAGCAGCATCTAAAAACATTGAGACACATTCTCACTGAGCCAAAGGGACAAAACGAGAGAAGCCTTGGCTTCCTTCTCCAGCTGCCCAATAGCACAATGGACTCTCAAGTGGCCGTAGGAGCATAAATATTGCCCACAGTGTAAGCACAGATTGGAGCAGGTAGGCAAAGTGCACACCAGTTGAAGAGTTATCGACTTTATATGGTAGAGAACAGTCGCTTTGCACTCACACACGCAACCCAACAGTGCTGAGATACAATATCCAATTCACCTGCTGCACAATGGACATCTAAAGAAAAAAACAGGGGGATTAACCAGTTGGGTAGGATTTCATATGATCAATTCAAATATAATGCAACACAACATCAGAGGAGGCCTGGCTGCACAGCCTGATATCAAATTATATTCTGATTAAATATGGTGAAAACACAAAAAGATTGATCAAACAGCTGACATGTGTTATATAGTTTGTGTTTGAGTGTGTATCCATATGAATACTCCGATTGCTATTTATCCCAAATTTAGTTTTTGTGCAACAAGTCCCGAAAAAAGCTTGTCAAAAAACAAAGGGCATGCCTTATTATTACATTGACTAAAACATTTACTCAGCATCATATACAGTACTTACCCTGATAAAAATCAGCAGCAGAGCAGTAGGCAAGTAACCTAGCTACTCAGGTTTAGAGGACAAAAACTGGGGACAATTAAGCCAAATGAAGGCAAAGGTGAAAAATCAGCTAGGAGCATCACAAGGGGGGGGGGGGGGCTTTTAATGTGTCGTGTGAATGTGTGTATTTAATGGAGAGAAAGAAACATCAAATTATTACCCGAGGTGACATACCTCCTCATCATCCAGGAAGCCATCGTACCATTCTACCAAATCTGCTGGGGGCTGAGTGTATCTGAGCAGAGCAAAACAGAGAGCACAATATGAGCATATGCGCCAGAGAATCATGTTGCAGTTGAAATATGTTTTATGAACCCGTTACCAATGATATCTCAAACACTGATTTTCAGATGTGGGTGAGGTGATATTAATATGGACAATGATTTAAGTCAAACTTTTTCATAATCTAAGTGAGGCATCAGAGATGCATCTAAAACATTACAATTACATTTCCCTCATACATATTTGAAACATTTTTGTAGGATATGATTACAACATATATAGTATACATTAACTCACGTTACTGTTAAGGTCTTGCCTTAAAATGATATTTTCAAAAAAATTGCCTTAAGGCAATACATTTTTCTGAAACAGTCAAAAGGATGTCTTAACCAAAGTGTACAAACAGGGTTCAAAATTAGCAACATCTCCCAGCCAAATGCTGGTAAAACATGCAAGTGGCTGGTAGATTTGCTTCACTCACCAGCCAAATAAACAATTGAGAATGAGGAGATGTCGTCACGACACAGCGCCCCAACCCCATCCGCCATTTTCAGGTGCTCATGTTCATTGTTTGTGTTGGTAGCAGAGGAGGTTCTTCTGTTTTTCTATAGTCTAGATTCAAGATAATTAACTATTTTAGAATGTCTGGAACACACTGCTGTGTAAAAAACTGATTCAGTTCCTCACACGATTTTCGTGGAAATCGTAGGAACCACGTGTCACAGTTTTTTTGTAAAGTGCAAATTTTGACAAATTAGTTTACGTGACTAACATGTCCTTCATCTGTCACATGACAGGGGGTGACACAGTGTAAAATATATAAGATGCCATACATCTTTAAGGTGCTTTAGAATGAACAGTGCATTAATGTAACTATCAGCATAAATATCTTCTGTGTTTTGGGGCTTGTAGATGACCAAGTCTCGCACCGAGCCGCGGCAGAAAGTCTCGTAGCTTTCCAAGGATTTCGTGCTTTTGAATTCTTGCATAGTGTAATAACTGATGCCAAAAACCAAGTAATTAACAATCTCCACGTAGGTTAGAGTCCGGATCGGGACGAATTTTTCTGTCCGAACCCAGACACCGTTAAAATCTCATTTCTTTCTCATACTAATGACCCATGTAGGATACGTTTGTTTGTGTGGAAAGCCCGCTTTTATTAAACAAATGTAGGAAGGCATTCGGAAATGTCAACAGATGATGTCATCAGCGCACACGAGGCAATAAGCGCACGTAAATAAGCTGTTCAAATGTTCAACGTGTTAACAACAAGCGCACGTAAATAAGCTGTTAAAATGTTAACCTTTCCTGCTTGCTTCGTTTGTGGTAAAAGGTGGTAAAGAGTCCAGTCTCTGTTCTGTTGTGCTGCCGGCAGCTCGTATGTGTCGACGTGGTTGATATCAGCCAGCTTCTCTAAATACCTCTGCTTGGAGCTGGTAGTAAGTTTCTCCCTGTAAGGTCCCTTTTTTGCTGCCCTTTTCTCCATTTCCTCTTAATTTTCTTAAGTTTAAACACCGTGATAATCATTTTCAGGTCCTTCTCTGTGTCGCTCGCTCCGTCTCTGTGTCGCTCGCTCGTACAACGTTGCCCCTGGCAACCGATAGTGTAGGCACCCAAAAATGGCCGACGGACTCAGACCCTTCCCAAATCGTGACGCATGTCCTCATTCTCAATAGTAATCTATTGAGTGGCTGGTAAAATTTGGTGGATGAAAATTTTTAAACCCTGTGTACAAAATATCCAGTAATACACAGAATATTTGCAAGTCTAAAAAAACCATACACACTGCAAAATTATGGCGGTCAAATGTGGCAATCTCAAACAAACACCATAAAAAAAATCATACCTTATGTACATGAAGCCAAGTGCCCTGATGTATGGAGAGTCTGTGTGAGTGATCAGACCCATCAGCTGTTTGCGAGTCAGCTTGAGAGTAAACAGTTTGTATAGAAGACAGAAAGCAGTAGACACAATACCGCCAGTCCCAACTCCACGCACCTAACAAGGATGAAGACATATTTGTAAAGCACATCATTGTACATTATTCACAGCAAGCCTATTCACAACAACTGACCTTTTGACAAGAATTCAAGTACTAGCCTATGTATTACCTATGTGTCATCCTCCAGACTGGCAAGGGAAATGTAGAGGGGGGGGGGGGGGGGGGGGGGTGGGGGAAGATGGGGAATATAAAAAGCACGTACTTCTCACTTACCCCTCCGCACATTCCAGTCTGGCCTGCAGTCTTTCTGCTTCCTTTTTCCCAAGGCTCAGCGTGTGTCACCTGTAGGCACACAGAACAATATTAAGCAAGTTTACGCACTCACACGTGTCTGCCAGACCTTTGTTTGAGCTGCCATTATACACACCACACATCTGAAAGATCCCGCCCACCTCCATGGCAACTTCATGAGAAATGCTTTGACTATCGTGGACGTTCCCCATCCCATTCCCAGATTAATAACGCAGCTTAATTTCAATAACGTTACACAATAATACTATGGAAGTCCATTTTTGCGTGATGAAAAAAAGATCCTGTAAGTCATTATGATAAAGTTTCTCAAATTAATAAGATAGAAACGTTCCCAATATTAACGTTACTTAGTAACTTATCTAAAAATAACGAGATAGTATCTAAAAAATAATGAGCTTTCTCAAACTACACTAGTGTTGTCATCATTTTTGATATAGCTAGCTAACGTTAACGATACTATGTATTTTTTTTTCAAAATACACTGATATAACGTTACTAGCTAAGTCATTTTGAGATCATATGTCATTTTTGTAAAAAGTTTCTCAGTAGAGTGTCCGTGTTTTTGAGAAAGTAACCGCAGCCAACTAACGGCACCATATTTGATTTAACGTTAGCTTAACGTTGGTCGCTAACGTTAGCTTGCTAACAAGTTAACGTTACCAGCTAATTAACAACACTACACTAACGTTATATATTTGTGCGCAAGTATGTGAAATAAGCGGACAGCTTTCCGAGTCCTAAAGTTAAGTCAGTTAAAACTAGCGCCGTCTGATGTCAGTTTCTCTTGTTATTTGACGACTGCAGTAACGTTACATGTATTGCTACCACAGTAGCATGCGGTTTAGCATTTGCTAATGTTACCTTGAAGTAGATTTCGTCCACAACTTCATGGTAGGTCTTTAGTTCATAAAGCTGAACTTTGAAATACGGCGAAGACAGCACATTCGTAAGAATCATTGGGTTGAGGTTCATTGTCTTTTCGTTGCCCCACAGGGGCAATACATTTCCATGTTTTCCTGGTGCAGGCTTGCTAACGGCCTGTGTTGGTAGCTGGTTTCCGACGTTAGCCATATTAGCTGAATCCCACACTGATAATCTTAGTGTACAGTTAGCGTATTTCCGATTACAGATCCATTAATATGAGATAGTTAAATGTCGATCGTTATCAAATTCGTCCCTTCCCTTGTTGCTGATTTGTGGTTAAATCGACGATAACAACTTCCCGCCGTCGTTGTAGCTAAAGTGCTGCTCCGAGGTGGGACCATGGATGGGACACCGGAACTGTAACGTTAGCTAGCTAGTGGTGCAGTGTCTGTAACCGTCGATCCGTCAACAGTGTGAATGTTTTGTTTAGAAAATAAAAGCATGTATGCACATACCAAATGGTTTAAATTGTTAAATTGATAACTGCACAAACGCATATATCTAGCTAAGGCTTCTGTAAATATAATAGCATATGATCTGAAGTCTTATTGTTGATACACGAGCGTATAGTTTTTAGAATTGTATGCATGGCTCCGTTTTTGTGAATAATATTAGCTAGACTAATACAGAAATTTTTTTTACGAGAGAAGTCCCGCCATTTTATAATACTGCAAATATATAAAAATTGCAATAGTTTTATCAGTGGCTCAATTACCATTGTGTTAAATGAAAAATCGTCGTAATGGCTGCTTTGAAATTCACTTTCCGATTTTAAATTGCGTTTCACAATATTCATTTGTCATTTTTAACCAATTTCCTCTTTCAGCTTTTATTTTACAGCTAACATTTAATTTGGCTTGATTATCCAGGGTAGTAAAATAAAATGTAATTATTAATTTGCTTTTAATTTTCTCTTAAATTTAGGGCTGGGTAAAAACATCCTCCACATCCCTTCTGCAAAAATACTAGATAAATGCAGCACAAAAATAATTGGGAGTTATCCAGAGTGCACATGCTTTTTATGTACTTTTTATTTGGCTTTAAATACAACATCAACATTCTAACATCTTAAAAACAACAAATATATCTTAAAACACCATTAGCTTTACACAGCTGACTTTTAATACATACATAGTTTACATTCTTTAGATAAGACTGCTTAAGTGGCAGCAAATATACTCTTTACTATAGGCACATTTGCAAAATCTGTGGTAAAAATATATTCATTACTTTTGACTTTACAGACAAACACACATGCACACACAAAATAGACATCATACCGAAGGAAGAAAACATAAAAACTTGATGGTATTTTAAATGCAGGCATCCTCACTCACAACCAGGTGAACAGAGGAGTTTATCTGTAATGGGCTTGAGCTACTGACACAAAAGTGGTGCTGTAACCAATGTAAATTTCACAATGTCAGTTTTCTATTACTTTAAATATAAGGGAATTCAAGGAACGGACACAGTCCCCTCTCCAGCTACAGTGAAATGGTGAAACAAATTCAGCCATCCCGAAGCAAAAGCAGGTTGGACACTTAAGCATATTTTTTTTTAAATAGCAGAAAACCCCTTAACAGCTCAAGATGGTTGAACAATATGTGTAGAATTACAGTACTAGTTTTCATAGAAGAAGACCAATAGATTTGTCAGTACAGTACAACAGTTATCCCAGTCACCAAAATGTTCCAATAATGTGGCCTTCACCTCCACTTGTTGAACACTAGGGGGCTCTCCTGGTCAGCAGACACTGTAGGTCAGACGCAGAGGGATTGCATTGAAATTAAATCTCCTGGAGTGAGAGGAGCAACTTCTGATGGCACCAACCCAACAACTCAATCTTGTGTCATCTGCATCAGTGTACTACGGCACCCTTGACATGACAGGCACATGCTTCCCAAAGCCTAGTGCTTGATCACCACCTGCTCAAAGGCTCCAGCTGCGACCCTGAAAGAGAATGCCGCAATGTGTTATATGACAGGAAATGAGAGTGTTTATCTGATCTGGCTGTGGTGCTTTCTTTTATGTGCAGAACTAACACTATGTTGTGAAATCTAAAGTAACTTAACATGGGGTTAATATATTCCTTATTAGAATCCCCATTTAGCATATTTTCAATGAATTTAGATTTGTAGTAAATACCTTCTGCTGGGCACCCACATTCCAAAGTTACATAATCACACCCACCTCATATGCTGGCTTCCCAAGGCTGTACTCCCACCAGGACCTACAAACAAGCTGAGCCCCTCCTCTGCAGCAACACACACACACACACACACACACACACACACACACACACACACACACACACACACACACACACACACACACACACACACACACACACACACACACACACACACACACACACACAAACAGAGACACACAAATTACAATCAGTGCACGGTCAGGGTTTGAAAATGGCTCACACTTAGTTTCTAGAAATTCTAAAAAAGAAAAAAGAAGAAAAAAAAACGACAATTGATGTTGTAGTGAAGCTGATGAGATCTTTTGAACAACATCCAGGGAAGTAGATGATAGTTGAGGAACACCTTAAAAAGATGCACTTTCACACACTAAACATGCAAGATCCGTCTTAATGATTGGGAAGAGTCACATTTTCTTAACACAATACATGCCTCCCCCCATTTTCATGAACTCTTTGGTTAAGAACATGGCAGCCACAATGTGTGCTCGCCTATCAGTGAGGTTAAACTGACCTTGTATTCAAAGAAATAATATGCAATCTAATCTCTGTAATCCTTAATCAAATACATCTTAATATTCAGGCTAGTTAAGTATGTAAGTATGGTCCAAATGTACGTCCAATTTATGATTTGCCATCATAAACATCTAATCGCATCACAACGCCTCAAAGTAATTTGATCCCATCAGCAGGATGCTAGACAACTTTCCAACTCAGCCTTCATGAATCCACTAAGTTACGGATTTGATTTACACACCCTCTGCACTGGAGTCCAAGAAGCCATGGCTGAAATCCTGGCTCTGCAGGATTTTCTCTATTATGTCATCAGCATCCACTCTGGTGGCATCAACTCTCTTCAGCTGATTCTCCACTGAGTCCTGCTTTACTGGATGTCTACTGGAGAAACAGAAACAGCATGGAATATTACATAAATGTGCTTCATAGGGAATAGAAAAGACATAAGACTGTGTATTTGGTGGAAAATAGTAACGTCAGATTCCCGGATAGTTTATAACACGGTCATTATATACAAAGGTCAAAAACAGCATAGAAAATATAGAAAAGGAAAAGTGAGAAGAAGGGAAGAAAATGAAAACATTACCTTGGAACTTTAGCAGGGGTAGAGGAGGGTTCAGGTGTGTGTTGACAGGTTGCTGAGAATGGGGGAGTGGTCCTGCTCTCCCCCTGCTGATCACTAGGCTCCGGGATGCTGCCGATGCCTGTGGAGGCAGAACCCGCAGACACACTCCTCCGATGGCAAAGATCAGTTAAACTGGAGTGATTTGAGCTGTAACCTACAGGGCATGAGAGGAAACAAAGCCACAAAGGTTATGCTTATGATTTGTGTAACTGGTGTGGTAGTAATGCATGTGTCGCTGTGCGTTTTGTTACCTGAGATTTTGGAATGCTGACTCGCATGGCTGGGTGTTCTAGAGTGACCATACGCTATCAGCTCATCTGGAACTGATACGGACTTTACTGAAGTCACACACACACACACACACACACACACACACACACACACACACACACACACACACACACAGAGAAACACGCGCATATTAAAATCCCATGTTTTGTTATGAATATTTTGTAAATACGTACAGAGAGCTAAAACTTTAGCTATTCATGGGTGGCCGGTTAGCTCAGTTGGTAGAGCAGGTGTCCATATACAGGTTTACTCTTCGACGCAGCGAGTCCGGGTTCAACTCCGACCTGTGGCCCTTTGCTGCATGTCGTTCCCCCTCTCTCTCCCCTTTCAATTCTTCAGCTGTCCTATACAAATAAAGGCCTAAAAATGCCCCCAAAAGTAATCTTTAAAAAAAAAAAAAAAAAAACCTTTAGGTATTTATTCTGTTTCTTTATGATGCTTTTTCTTCAGAGACTTGTAAAAACAAAAGCACTGATGCTTATTTTGAAAATGTTGACTCCTGAATAATCATGGTAAATCACGAGGGATGGTTCTTTGTAGAACCTTGTCTAAACTACTGTCTACAATGTCAAGAACTACTAAAATAATAATCTTGCTGTTGTAGGGAACAGCACCTCTTTTAAACCTTAGAGTCTGTATGTACATACCAGTGAGTGAATGGGATATGTGCTTGTCCCCTCCCTTTCTGTCCTCAAGGAGACACTCTGCTTCAGCCTGTGGGATTCCCAGAGTCATGGCTGTAGATGGGGGACTAAAGGGAACAGCAGAAAGAGTGATGTTAATGCGGAGCAGGGTGGTGTCTTCAGTATATGAGTGTTGTTGGAAAAGAGCTCCTTCAATCCCTCTGCTCTTTAGATAGACACTAATAATTGGACTCCAACCCGATATGTGTAGGACGGACAATTTGAGATTTTGGCGACTCCTAGTGGTAGACTACAGTAAGACATGGCTGCATACGGCAATGCATGCTTCTAGCTAGGGCTGGGCGATATGGCTGAAAACTGTATCACGATATAAGTGTTTCATATCAGTCGATATCGATAATTATTGATATTTTTTATGACCTATTTAAAATAAGGACCAGGAGAAAAAAATGTATTCAATTTAAACGTTTTTATTTTAAGCTTAACCTTCCTCCGATTATAATCCTCTCAGTTATAAAAGCAGAAATGTCAACACAACCATGGAAAACACTCAAATAATTCAAATGGAAACATACGTCTAAAATCACAATGAACACTTCTGGTGAATGAAGTGTTTTAAAATATGTGCAGTGTTTTGTAAACATAGGAGAAATTGAAATAAAACTGAGGTAGACTTTACATCTGTAACATAAAAAACTAACGTGATACAGTACAGTAACAGTTAGGCTATTATTTTTCTCCGTCTAACAGTCACGGTACAGCCTAAACCGTACATGGTGGGGGGGTGCTCAGCGGAAGCATGTCTTTGCCTATATGATATGCCACTGCCTCCGTTATTTATTTGTACCGTTTAGCTTTTACAGTCATAAGGCACTGAGAGTACCTCTCCGTGGTGCTCTGCTGCTTGTGCGGGGTTCCAGCTGCAGATGTTGTTGGACGTTGCTGGCGAATACGACTGTGCTCCAAACGGTGAGCGCGGCTAAAGTGGTAAAACAGGTTTGCGGTGGGGACGGTGGTCTTGCATAATTTGCAGACGACATTGGTCTGACTACGGTCAGACTTATAAAATCCAAAAAACTGCCATATTGGCGAGCTGACGTTTCCCGTTTCATCAAGAACTTCCGCGCTCGCTGCTTCACGCATTTTCCACTTATCACTCCACGGCAGTTCTGTTATTGAATAATCCAACACGAGACAACGATATGGCGCAACCAAACACAATACTGTTACATGATTGGCTGTTAGCGTGTCACTCCCTACGTTGCTAGGCTACCAGAGAGCGAGTGCCTTTGTTCATGCAACCAAACTTGCTTTGAAACCTCTGGTTTCTTCCTACTGCACCGGGGAAAAAAAAAAAAATTATCGAACTTTTATCGAGCGCATTTTTTATTGATATTGATTACATGTCTATCGCGATACATATCGTTATCGTTTTATCGCCCAGCCCTACTTCTAGCCTAGGATTGATTCTTATGAACATCAACTTGTGCCAATCAAATAGCTCTAAAAATGTTATTATTACATGTTGGATATGATTGGATATGATATGATATCCATTGGACACTTGGATATGAAATTGAAACATGCTCTGTGGTTCAAAGATTTCCACCCATTTCCAGTGCACACTCAGTTTTATTCTTTTAGCATAGTGTACTTCTACTGGTGAATAGATTGCACAAAATATTACTTATTGCAATATTAAAGTCGGCATTGTTCTGATCCAAAGTCAAAAAAAGGCTATGAGCCTGGAACTGCAGTAATTGCAGTCATCAAACATACCTTTACCTATGCCTGTGTAACAATACTGTGTAATGGCTAAACTGCAGATATTCCAACACACCAGCAAGCAAACATCAAAGTCAGCAGTCTCGTTGATCAAGTTACACATTTGTTATAAGTGGATAAGTAAAAGGTTTATTTAAACAGAATGACAATGACTTTTCAGCAACACCCTGCCATTAACACGGGAAACCTGCTGCTACTGAGAAGCTGTTTAACAAAGGAGTGAGGGTGGAGAGGCAGACAAATAGTGACAGAGAAACAGTGAAAAAAATGAGCGTCCTGTTCTTTCACACTACGGATTTTACTGAAGTCACACACACACACACACACACACACACACACACACACACACACACACACACACACACACACACACAATGAGTAACACTGCGTGAGATGAATGACTAGGCTATCCTTGAGTTTACACTTTAGACATCTCCTAGGCAGCAGTGTGTGTGTTATTACAGCAAGAGGAAGTTGGAACATGGAGGAGGGCAGGGAAAGATTAGAAAGAAAGTTAAATGTTTGCACATGGTAGAGACTTTGGCAGGAGTATGTTGTTACATCACGTCCTTTGTGACAAACTGCTCTACATACCGACAGCTCTTGAAAAAAGAAAATAAAAGCTCTGGGCGGAGCTGATCACATATCAGCCGTTGTCTTATAGCGAGGCCAGGCAGATTAATGTCTGGCCGAGGTGTTATTAGCTTTCAGATTGGACCCTAAGAAGATCTCAGCCACAATATAACATTTGATAACTTTAACCTCTGTGAGTGTCAGTAATGTCAGACCTGTGTTTTTCAGTTTAGTGACAGACAGGATGTGACCACTTTCCTCTGTGGTTAGACACAGACTTCTTAAGTGAGCGGCAAACTGTCTTTATAACCGCAACCATTACGTTTTGAAGTTTAAAAAAAAACTTAAACATAACAGACAAGTCAACATTTCCTTAGTAACAAGTTTCCAATCGAATTGACATACAGACTTACAGGATGAGTAATACAACTGAACAGATGAATAAGGTCAAAATGAGCTCTTACGTTTTAAAACAGGGGTCTCCAGACATGAGTTGTGTTGTGATGACAACCTGTAAGAAAAGGAAGAAGAATAGCAATGTCAGTTTTAGGCTGACAAGCAACTGTACTGTACAGAAAAAAATGCAATTTTCCCACAATAACATTTTTGTGAAATGAAAGCCCGGTGTAGATCTGTGCCCCAGGAAGAATATTTGAAATTCATTCCCACGGCTCAGGCAGTTTATAGATCACAGGTTCAGACGTGCAGCATCAACTGTCAGGGCACTCAACTTTCCCATCCATGACATAAATCCAACTTTTTCAAATAGAGGATTGTCTACTTCTGCTGATGAACTCAATAACTGGTCTATTGCTTTAAAGCACACAGAATAGGTTGTAGGCTTAACTATGCTTCGCTAAAATGCATTACATTTGTACAGACATGTAAGATTATTGGAGCGTACTAAAACGTTTTCAAATATATGTATAGGAGGATTGTGCAGCTATGTGTTGAAACACTGCACACCTTCAGAATTGAGTTGTCCTGTCTGGTGTTCTTAGTGTCATATCCCTCTAGGAGACACCGTCGCGTGGTGCTGCCAGACCCAGCAAACTCAGACAGGTTCAAGTCAGCAAAGCCCAGCTGCACAGGGATACATAAGAGATCAGACAGTTAGTAAATTGTCAGGATCAACAATAATCTATTTGCACATAAAGCATCATCCTATGATAACGTGGTGTAATATATAACAGTCATCTACATTTGAAGAAATCCAGTCAAGCTCAGGTTTTTATTTGGAAACACACCACACCTGTCTGAGACGGGAGCTTCAATCCTTGAGAAATCAGATAACCTAATTCGTTTCAAGTTACCGGTTAACATACATTAGGTTTTGATTTACAGAATGTTCAATCAGTAACCAAGGCCGGAAACGAGAAATAAAAACATTCTTAGCGCACAGACTCACCTCACCGAAAAGTCCTCTAAGGGCACTGTTATCACATACATGTCATGATAAGACTGGTCTAATGGATATGTGGTATTTAGGCTGCTATGTTTACAACAAATTACAGTCTACACACTCAAGAAAGAAGTATTACCTTTGCGAAAGTTTTTCCACCCTTCAATTCCTAAAATGACAAAAGACATTGGGAGGTTACAATTGCCTGTTTCATTACTATCTCACGCACCAGTTGAATTAAAACCATTGGTAGTCCTTGCAGTGCGACTACTGTCTGCACAAAGCACATGTGATATGGTTACAAATGAACAGTGCTTCTGTTCTTATATGCACAGAAATATTTTCTTAGCACATTCAAGTCTCAGTTAACTATATGTACTGCTACTATGCATGTTTGTAGTGTGCAACAAAGTAGAGCTGAGAGCTTAATGGCAGAAGAAGAAAAAAAAAAAAGTCCTGTACCTTGCGCACAGACACCCGGCACAAACAGGGGTCTAGTACACCTGTAACCGCATTGGCACTCATCTTACACACAAAAGAGAATTTCTTCCTCCAGTGTACACAGTTGGCTTGGACGGACTCCCTGTGAGAGAAACACATTTAGAAACAAATCATCATACAGACACAAAAAACACACAGGCATACTGAAAGATAGCACATATTTCACAAATCTGACAGATCTATGCATTGTATAATGGTATAAAATAAAAAAAAATAAGAATGTTCATACACCCCTTATACATCATACACAACTGTCGATATTGGTGTGTTTGAAAAAGAGAATGAAGTAGTGGTTGCAGCAGGGTAAAACTAAGAACACAGTGTTTGGAAACAGAGAGTCTCCATGGCAAAGCAGGGTTAGCGGTTGTTGACATGTGCTGCGCCTTTTTCCCCAAGAGTGACTCACTTAAATGCAAACGTTAAAAGCAGTTATAATCACAGTTCCGAAGGGATTAACCTTGCATGCTTCTTTGCAAAGGAAGAACACTGTTTATGGTGGTCAAATACAAACAATAAATAGAAGTGTACAAATGAAAGAGAGAGAAAATTAGCTAGGCTGATACAAATTCGCCATCATAAGGAGTCTCTGTTCTATTATTATTTTTATTATTATTATTACTTATTATATTATTATAACAACTGTTGACAAAAAAACGGTAGCCTATCACGTTAACGTTAGCTACTCCAGTAGGAACAACAGTAAGTTACTTGTTGCTTAGCAACTGCTTTGATCAACTGTGTACATAGGTTAACAAAAAAAATCGATTATAAATGTCCTATTAAAAAATAACTTTAAACCTTTATTTAATTGAACTAGCTAGCTACTTGACAAGCTTTTTTTAACATTGCGTTGAATCACAGCTTTCTGAGTACGTTACTGTCTCCCACAGCAGTCTTCAACCATTGGTAAGGTTACGTTAAGTTAATCCTGCTTAGTTTCAATTAACGTTGTAAGTAACGTTAGCCTTTAACGTTAGTTGATAGCTAGCCATTGTGTTGTAACGTTAGCTAGCTAAACTTTAACAAATGTTACACATAAACGTTAAAAGTCATGGGTGCCGTTGCCAAGACACAAAACCGAGCCAACAACGGTAACGTTACTTGTGTCCAACAAAAACTACACAGGGACTTAAAAATGGTCAAAATCAAGGGTCACTTAGCTAGCTAAATTCAAGTCAAGCTTGTTCGAACAACCAGTGCTGTTGCTATAAATAGCAAAAACAATCTTACCGAGACGACTCTTCGGCAAAGCCTCCATCAAGGAGTCTAACTTTACAGAATAAAACCCCGTTTACGAAGGGAACCGATGACAATTCCTCCAAGTTGAAGTCTACTTTAAATTTAAATCTCTTCTTCTTCATAAGAATGAACGACATGATATCTCCTAAACGTCAGCGACAACTGTGGCGCAACAAGTCCTGACAGGAGCACTTAGCTGACAGACACTTTCCCCCACTTTCTGTGCTGTCTAGTCACTGCTGTTCAGCTGTTGCTGGCTGCTGGTTGCTGCTGTAGTCTACAAATTCAAAACCTCCTCCTTCCCACCCACTGAAACATATAATTAATGACGTGGGGGACATTCCAGCGTTTGATTGGACAATGTAGGTCGCGGTTGTATGGTCACACACCTCACACGCAGTCAGAGGTTATAATAACTTGATAATTATCATCACCTCTTTGCTTTACGGCTGAAACGCATAATGCACTATAGTGGACATTCTCCCCGTGGCCTCAAAAGTGCAAGAGAAGTGGAAGTGGAAAAAACAGAAGGGACAATATCTTTCAATCAACAGGCATGTGACAAAAAAAGAAGAAATGCAGGCATGACAACTCTGGAAAAAAAAAAAGTTACTATCAAATGATAGTGCAATTAAACTTGTAATCTGTAGATGGAATTCATTTCCACAGCCACAGTTTATATACTATCATGCCATTGGAGGTATTCAGCAAGAGCATATTATGCAGAATACAATTTATGTTGCTGAACATTTTTATGCCACAGGAATGCACTACTGTAGCTATAACAAGTGAAAGTATTGCGTTCAGTTGTTTACTTAAGTATCATCTGTAAAATGTTCCCACCTTCTCAAATGTGATTTGCCGCTTTTTATTTAAATTATTTAAATTTAGATTTAAAAAAATGTTGAGGATTGGACTATTTGGTTGGACACAACAAGAATTGTGAAGGTGTCACTTTTTGGGCTCTGGGTAATCGTGATGGCATTTCTTACTATGTTTTATATTTTTATTTTATCATCAATAATTGAGAAAATAATCATCATAACATTTTTATTACAGGAGTTTTTCTTGCAACAGAGTCTTTTTACAGTGTGGTTTTGGTCATTTTAAAGGATCTGAATACTTCCTCCACCACTGACAATGTCTCATAGAGTTCTACACACTGTACACATGTTTTGCATATACAGTCTTAATTCAGTAGTAGTAGTAGTAGTTGTAGTAGTAGTAGTAGTAGTAGTAGTAGTAGTAGTAGTAGTAGTAGTAGTAGTAGTAAGTAGTAATAGTAGTAGTAATGTAGTGAAGTTAAAAGCATATTCCTTCCAACATGTAGCGGAGTAGAAGAGGAAAGTCAGAAAAATGACTAAATAGAAGGGCCTTAAATGTCTAGTTAAGCACAGGAATTGACTAAATGAATTGTTAATTTATATAATATTCTGCTCAATAACAGCAGGGTCTCAAAAATAGCCACTGAGCTAAATAAACGCCTCTGACAGTCAGTAATACCAATTCTTTGGTAATACCTATTCACAAGTCAAATGAACCAGTCTATCAGTCTGTTGAGGGCTCCTGACAGACTCCTTTTCTTGCGTGCACCACCGTATAAACGAGGAAACACCGCCCTCTGGTGGCGACCAGCGATGCAGCGCTGTAGGTATTCACTACGCTATGTGTTTCTCTCTGCCGAGTCCGACACGTCCTGCTAGATGAAGAGATTAAATGCACTGTAACATATCACACGGAGCAAGGATTAAAAATGACAGATGGGGAAATTCCCTATCAGAAGCACGAACCGGATTATGCACATGGTTAATCCAGGGTTTTATTTATTTCGCCGCTTTTTTGATTTGACCATCTTTCCCGTTTCCCGTAGAAATCGTCGAGTGGCTACGTAGCCTTCGTTGCTCCGCCTTCGGCCGCTCGATTACTGCAGTCCGTCTGAAACGTTGCGGAGGACACCCCCTGCATGGGGCAGCTAGTCTACTCGAAACCCATTTTTCATCGCGAACTCCGAGCTCACATCTGGATTTTTTTTAGCAGGGTTTATGGATGAATTGCAATATGCATTACTAATCAGACCCTGACTGCAGTGCGACTCGTCTCGGCTGCTGCTTCCAGATTAGCCCCACAATGTATCAAACGTTACGGACGTGTTTACTATCAAATGCCCGGTGCTGGGATGCCGACAGCAAGAGGTCGTGCCAGGATTTGTTTGAGAGGCTTGACACCAATAAAGATGGGAAGGTGGACGTCGCTGAATTACGAGCGGGCCTCAAGGAAATGGGCATATTCCGCCAGGGTGCCGCACAGGTAAAACTCAGGGAACATATGGGAGACCCTGTGTAGACAGGAGTTTCAGGGCTTGGCCTGCTCGTTATGCATTCCTTCCTGTGTGTGTGTGTGTGTGTGTGTGTGTGCATGTGCGCGTGCGCGCGTGTGTGTGTGTGTGTGTGTGTGTGTGTGACTCGCCCTGACACTACTGAAGGTGGCAAATGAAACCATTGGATCGCATCTCCTCTCTGCAGAAAATTGTGTCGTCTGGTGATCAGAACAAAGATGGGAGTCTCGACTTAAACGAGTTCAGCAAATATATGAAAGAGCACGAGAAGAAGCTGCTGCTGACATTCAAGAGTCTGGACAGAAACAACGATGGTAAATGAGATGAGTGAAGCGGGTTCCAGGAGCTGCCTCACTGTCAAAAATACTTGGCACCACTGATCACACATAATGCCACATGCCCATGCATGCTTACAGAATCACATTTCCTCTGTTTATACTGCAGAATATTTAAGTAGAGTTTTTTTGTTGTCAGGACGCATTGATGCCTCCGAGATCCAGCAGTCCCTTGCAGAGCTGGGCATGGATATCAGCAAAGAGAATGCCCTGAAAATATTACAGAGGTATGACCTCCACATCTATCCACTGTAACATGTTTCTATTTAAAGAAGTACTTTACTAATCCCTCTCAGGGGAAATTTAATGTTTCATTTAGAGTGTGCCCAAAATATCGCTTTTGCGTAATCTGAAAGCTTTATATGGTCATTAATTTGCTGATTATAATCATAGGTAAAAAAAACAAAAAACGTGTCTGTGTGTTTCCTTAGTATGGACAATGATGGGACGATGACGGTGGACTGGAACGAGTGGAGAGAGCATTTCCTGTTATGCCCTGCTCACAACCTGGAAGAGATCATACGCCACTGGAAACACTCCTCGGTACATATAAACACACAAACAAACACATTTTGCAGACAAACACAGACCCAACTGCAGTGGGATTTATCGCATGACGTCTAGTCCTCTTGTGTTAGATGGATTTTCTCTGCAGTCCGCATTTTTGCCAGCAGCTTTGAAAGATTAGACTGTCCAACATAATTAGGTCACAGCAGCACACTACTGGTTCCCTCAGCTCGCTCCTCCACCTCTTCTTAGTGCAAATAAAGACGTCATTGTCAAGATTTCAAGAACACTGCCTCTCTTTTGCATCTAATGTTTCTAAATATTCATTGTTTCTAAACAACGATTATTGAATGAAAAACCCACAAAGGAAGGAAATTTGATAAATATAATACTGCACCGCACATTGCTGGTGTCTTCTTAGGTCACAAACCAGACAGAACTGCATTCTCATTCCACTAATGTGCCATAGTGGTGACTGCAGGACACACAATGAGATGCATAAGCCCTTGTGTTTTGCCACAGAGTTGCAAAAATCACGACCGCGCCATTTTTGTCACAGACACCTTTATGCTTTTGGAAAAAACAGTGGATATGTTTATGCCGAACAGCTAATGCATGCAAGACGAGGGTTCAGTCAGCTCAACGTTTAGGATTTCACAAGCAGTTCTAGCTGATGGGTTAGGAGCTCAATTCATTGATTGTTGTTAAACCAGTTACAACGTCTGCAGTCCTTTTTGAGCCTTTTCCTCATAGCGTGACCTTTATTTGCACAAGTTGTACCAAATATACAGTGGGCTTCTAATGTGTTTTCTTCCTGGCTGCAACCTTACGTTCAAGGTTTTATAAATGTTGCTCTCTCCTGTGTACAGCTGGTCATTTGGCAAAATTGAAAGAAAAAAAGTGGCTGTGTGGACCTCAAAAGGGGAAGTGCTTGTAGGCTTGTGACGTTTTTCTTTGTCACATTTACAACCACACAAACAGATGTGACAGATCTATGTGACACATGCCTTCCTGAGAGAGATACAAAATAATTCTGCTATGAGACTGCATTCATTATGACCATAAACTGACCTACCACAGGGATTTGAGCAAATGCGTTTATGTAATCACTAGGTGCTGGACATAGGTGACAGTCTTGCCATCCCGGATGAATTCACTGAGGAGGAGAAGAACTCAGGTCGCTGGTGGAAGCACCTGGCTGCAGGTGCAGTGGCGGGGGCCGTCTCTCGCACTGGCACTGCCCCTCTGGACAGAATGAAAGTCTTCATGCAGGTGAAATGCATGCAAGAAAAAATGGAGGATATGTTAAGAAATATATGATTGTCTAAAACTGTCCTCCAAAACGTACACATTTGTCCTGCAGGTTCATTCTTCTAAGACTAACCCAATAAGCCTGGGAGGGGGCTTCAAGCAGATGATCCTAGAGGGAGGCCTAACTTCACTGTGGCGGGGAAATGGCATCAACGTTTTAAAGATTGCACCTGAGACCGCAATCAAATTCATGGCATACGAACAAGTAAGCTCAGAAATTCACATTTGAAACACTTGATGGTATTTATCACAGTTTTGTAACATTGCAAATACTTGGAATACACGTCATTTATTTTCTTGCCCTCTGTACGCGTTCTGTAGTATAAAAAGTTACTATCATCAGAGGGCAAGGCGATTGAGACACACCAGAGGTTTATGGCTGGCTCTCTGGCTGGAGCCACAGCACAGACAGCCATCTACCCAATGGAGGTAAGACAACGGTTGCATCACCGTTTCATCATAAAATAAAATGAAGTCAGCCCCAAACAAAATACCACACGGATCAAAAGAATCTGTCTTTCTTCTTTTGTACTTTCTCTCTCTAAGGTATTGAAAACTAGGCTGACTCTGAGGAAAACTGGCCAGTATTCAGGAATGTTTGATTGTGCCAAGAAGATCCTGAGGAAGGAGGGTGTCATTGCTTTCTACAAGGGCTACGTTCCAAACTTAGTGGGCATCATTCCCTACGCTGGGATAGACCTGGCTGTTTATGAGGTATTCAGCCCCTTTCATGATATTACACAACAGGGTGCACTTTTGTATGCATAAATCATCTTGGATTGTAGAGCTACTTTAAATCAGATAAACGTAGGTTTTGTTTTATGCTGATGTGCGCTAGTTGAATTCATCTTTCCCCTGTGTCTCAGACTCTGAAGAACATGTGGCTGTCGTACCACCCTGACTCCGCTAACCCTGGAGTTCTGGTGTTGGTGGCCTGCGGGACCATGTCTAGCACCTGTGGCCAGCTGGCCAGCTATCCACTCGCACTTGTGCGCACACGGATGCAGGCACAAGGTAAACTCAGTCTGACGTTTGATAATCGTGATGGCAAAACTTACATGGCGCGTAATTACAGAGTGCATAATAGGCAAGGTTTTTATGTGGTGACAAACTCTGTAAAGGCACCCAATATTTTCTGTAAACGTACACTTGAGTTAGAGCCTACATAATAAGTGGGTTGTAACAGAGAGGGGCTGACTTTGACATACAGCACAAGCGTAAAAAGCATGCTCTCAGATGCAACTCCGCCTCCCTAACTTGTTTTTTTTCTCTCCAGCGTCCCTGGATGCATCAGACCAGTCCTCCATGAGCAGTCTGATGAAGAAGGTTGTAGCCAAAGATGGCTTTTTCGGACTCTACAGGGGCATCCTGCCAAACTTCATGAAAGTCATTCCCGCTGTCAGCATTAGCTATGTGGTTTACGAGTACATGAAGACTGGCTTAGGAATTTCCAAATGATGCAGCAAGCAAATGAACATTTACTTTCCTTATATATCTTACTACAGACTTGAAAATGCCTGAAGTAACTCCCAAGAAAACAGGCAGACGTTAAACATACAGAGCATGACTTCCGCCAGCTGGCACAGGAGTTCAGTGGATGGAAAACTGTATGTATTCCACTAAAGCTCATCTATCAGTGTAGCTAAAGCATTTATCGTCTGTGCTGAGCATGCTTTAATTGTTATCCTGCTGTTAACACATAACACACTCCCAAAATACGTACACCACCCAAAACAACATTAGACATAAAGAAAGTACTGTACTACATACAAGCAAAAACGTGATACATGATTGGTTGTTAAATTGATCCTACTGTTATTCTTTAATATCTTTTGTTAACAAACCAAGAAGCTAGCTCAGTGGGACATACTGTTTTTGCTTTTTGGTAACAGAATAAATATTTTTTAAGAGAAAGCTGAAGCGTATCCAATGGGGATACACAGCATTGTAAATCGTCTTATTTAAAGTAAAATGACACTACAGTTTACCCTTCAGAGGTAATTTAACACTTTTCTAAGTTGTAAACACCTGCCTAGAGTGACATCAGCTCCAGACAGCAGCTGTCAACTAAAAATAACCTTGAAAAATCATTAACTTGTTTACACTGGAATACTGTGTGCCTGAAGAAAACCGCATCTTGTGCAATGTGAAAATCACTAATTCTGTGTGTTATTTGATAATCATTTAAATGTGCCTTAACAGCCAATCAATGTGAACTCTTTAACATCAACAGACCTGTTTTTTTTACTATGCAAATACTGCGTGTGTGTGTTTATATATATATATATATATATATATATATATATATATATATCTATCTATCTCTGTTTTCAGTCATGACTATTTATGGATTTTAATGATGGTTACTACGTAACATGGTAACACTTAAACAGTTATAACTGGTCATTGGACTAAAATACTTGCAGGGAGCATGTTTTTGTCTTGTGTCACTTCTCATTTCAGCACATCCTCCTCCGAACAGACACATACACACCCACATCAGGATACTGTAACCTTTAACAATGTGTTAAAGCCGAGTGGTGGCGGGACATTTGTATCTACCCCGTAATATGAAACCAGTCTATTGTCTTTATTATAAGTAACATTAAGTGAATTTTGGGAACCTAAAACTGGTTTAGATTAAATAATCATTAACACTCAGGAGTTTAGCATGGTCTTTGCTGGAAGGTTTACTTGAGAACAATGGTTCAGTAGTGTAAAGTTCAGATCACTGGTTTGATAATGACTGACGTGTGTTAACAGCTCCACATAGTGGTTAATAAAGGTAAAACACATGGATGCATTTCCATGCAAAATTGAAGATTATGCTCAGATTATAAGTAACCCAGATCATGATAGTACTTTTATCATCTTAACTTTAGTAGTACTTTATTAGATTTTTTTCTTCTAATAGGTTCTAGCTGGCCTAATAAAAATGAGTCAGCAATAGATGTTGGAGATATTGTGACAAAGCAGGCAAAATACAGACTCAGTAGAAGAATTAAGACCGTCAACATGATTCCATCAGCTTTGTATTTGTGATCTACTCTGGCTTTGGTATAGAGCATTTTGGTCATTGTGTTAAACCTCAAGTTCTTACAATTGTTTGAATTTGCTTTCATCTACAAAAGGGATCAATAAATGTGTAAGATGTGATTTTTTCAAGATAATATAAAAAACAATCCTCTCCAAGATTAAGAGGGAAATGGTTTATATCTTAATCAACCAAATGAATGAATGTAGCTAGTTAAATTATTCTAAAAATTACTCTTTCTCAGTGTGCAGACATGAAACAATAATATACAGGTTTATATAAAAACTCTCCCTGTAGCAAAGGAAGCTACCTGGGATAATTGATAGTAAAGGGTGTGCAGTTCCATTATACTTTAACTCCAGAAGGTGGCAGTAGTGCAATATTAGGGATGCAAACTGCCGTAAAAACCCAACGAAGAAGAAGAGGTCTAGCCTCTTTCTAGGCAAGTCCCGCCCTACGAAGCAGCCCGATTGGTTGGGGTTAGGTCATTGACCTCGAGTGGTTAAGGTTAGGATAGTCGATTGGTCAGGGGATAGGACCTGAACAAATCAGGTTCCGTTACCTTGTGTAAGCATCGATGCCTGGCCAATAGTAGCGTGTGAATGCTATTGAAGGGCGGGTCCCTCCTAGAAGTTGCGTCGTAGCCACACTGTAGTTGAGGCACCACCACCGCGCTGAAGTTATTGGAGAGAGAGGTTAGCCGTCCGCTGAAAAGAAACTGCATATTAACATCAGCTGGTATCAGTGAGTTTACTCGCTCTGTCGTGCCTAAATTGTGACGTTTTGTCGTGTTGTCATCATCGACACTTCCGTCGTAAATAAGACAACGTGCTGAGCTAGCTAGCCATTAGAAAGTGACAGCTAGCACCAAGCTTAGCTAACTGTAAGCTAAAAATATTCTCCTGCCGAAGTGGTTTGAGGTGGGCACAGCTGAACTGCCACAGGGGACACGTTTGTAGGTTTCAGCCAGCAAGCTATGTGTGATTACTGCTCTTACTTTTCGACAACATTGTATCTATAATTTGGGAAGTTACAACTTGTTGCTTGTGATTGTGAAGTAGCTAACGTTAGTGGGCGTTAAACGATTAACGTTAAGCGGCTGTTGCAGTCTCATCTGTTGTAGCAGGTTCACACGGCGTAGATGCAACGCAGAACTAATCTCAATACAAGGAGGAGACAGTAGTCTGCCACAGTTACCTGCTTGTATCTGAGGCTGTCTAGCCCAGTGGTGCTCAAACGTTTTCACGCCAAGGAAACCCCTAAACACCCCTAAACTTACACAATACAATACTTACACAAATTAGACCACAGACCCCCATTTGATCAGCAAGGACGGGGGTCCCACACCTGATTGGATTTTTGTTTTTATTACAGAAAGTGTATGAAACCAATGGCCAAAACAGTCATACATTCTGTTATTGTGTTACTTATGAATGGAATTACAGTGAACATAAATTGCTGGGGACCCCCTGGAACCCCCTCAAGGACCCCTCAGGGAACCCGTACCCCTCTTTGAGAAACACTGGACTATAGCCTACCGATTAGCCGGTTATACTTCCTGGAAAGCAACCAGACTGCCGCTCATTATTTGTGCTTTTATTGTATCTTGAAAGTGTTTGTTACGGTTGTGTTTACTATTTTTTAAATCAGCCACATATCACACTTATCGTTGGTACTGTATATCTGCTGTCACAATAGGCTGTGCCTGCCATTTGTTATCATGACATTGTCATTATTAAACACTAGAGGCACAAAACTGGGGCCTGTCTATGGCTAGTATTCATGATAATTACTTACTGTATGTCAAGGTTTAGCATTGAAAGCATTGGTCTTACATGAAAGCAAGCAAATGCATAACAAAACCTCTTCAGGCTACTGCATAATTAAGATTCGTTAATGAGTTTGTTCACGTTGTGGTGGCTCCTTATCACATTTACAGACCATAAAGGGACATAAAAAATCAACCCCAGCTATTCTGTTGTTCAGTACTGATTCATTTAAAGTGCTCATATTATGCTTTTTGGCTTTCCCCCTTTATTGTGTTATATATCTTCTTGTGCACGTTATAGGTTTACAAAGTGAAAAAGCCCAAAGTCCACCCCAAAGGGACTTACCATCTCCAACAGAAAACACTGTTCACAAACTGCTCCAAACAGCTCTGTTGTAGTCCAGCCTTTACTTCAGAGACAAACATGCGTCACTTTGTAACACACGTTATGATGCTCACCTAGCTGCTAGCATGGCACTCCCTCATACTCTGCAACTGACTAGCTAGCAGTACTTACTGCGCATGTGCGACTCCCAACAAAGACGGAACAGAAGTGAGATGTCTCACTCTGTAGCTAAAACAGAGAGCTCAACACACAGGGTGAAAAGAGGACCTGCAACAATGTGCAGTACAACAAATATATGGTGTTTTCTGAAAATTAAACCACATAAACCTATTCTGGTACAACCTCTAAATACAATTATGAACCTGAAAATGAGCATAATATGAGGTCTTTAATCTGTTTCTAGTTTCTGATTGGCTAGATTCAAATAAAGTTACCTTTAGATTATGGTTTGTGCCCAAGCATATAAGAAGATGTTTTTTTTTTTTTTTCTTTTGCAGTAGCGAGGCAGTGAGTAGTGAGGCATTATGGGCAACACAAGTGACAGGGTGTCTGGAGAACGCCATGGAGCCAAAGCCCACCGCTCGGACAGCAGCGGCAGTCACAAAGACCAAGAACCCAGCAGCAAGATGGTGGACAGCACAGATGACCCCAACATCTTCAACACCCATGGGCCAGAGTCCAAGGTACTGCTGGGAAATTCAGAAACGGGAATACAGATTATTGTACACAATCGTACAGTTTGTTCTGCAGGAATACCTTTCCGATTTCTATGCCGTCTGTTACATCTTATCTTTGAGATGTCAATGAATTGCTTTTAGGCGTTGGAAGAGAAAGAATCCGATCTGGTTGAGCAGGTGAACACTGGTCCTCAGGCTCGACCCACGGTCATCCGCTGGGCTGGAGGGGGAAAGGAGGTCTACATAGCCGGTTCCTTTAATAACTGGAGCACCAAGATACCACTCAATAAGAGGTAAACATGTATTTTTTTTTTTTTTTGTCAGCTTTAGAGCTCCACGATATGAGGAAAGTATGGGATGTGCGATAACGTTGTTGGAATATTCACGATTACGATATGACTTGCGACAAATAACCAAATATTCAATTCAATTTTATTTATAGTATCAAATCATAACAAGAGTTATCTCAGGACACTTTACAGATAGAGTAGGTCTAGACCACACTCTATAATTTACAAAGGCCCAACAATTCCAGCAATTCCAGTAAAATATGAAAGTGTACTCAGGTCTGCTGCTGTCAGTATTCTGCTAAAATACAAATTGCTTGTTGAATTCAAAACAAATGAAAGTAAATCATTTCCAACATTGTTTTATTAAACCAGTTGAACATTGAACTGAACACAAAAGGCAACACTTAAAAAGGAATGACGTTACATTATAAAGTGCATTTTTCTATTGCTATTTTCTTTTAACCAACTCAAACAAGCTCTGAGTGTCAATCGCGATACGTCACAGCATTTTGCGATGCGTGTATTGCGCAAGTTGATAGCGATGCTATTTAAAAAAAAAAAAAAAAAAAAAAAAAAAGATATATTGTTCAGCCCTGATCAGCATGCTATAAATGCCATGGTCTCATAGGGATCCCATGCAAATGATCTCATCTCATCCATCTGAGCTCCAACCATATGTGACAGCTGTAGAGTTTTAACTGGCATGAGCGACCAGTATTGCACTAATACTCTTTCTTTTCCTTTCTGCGTAGCCATAATGACTTTGTAGCGATCCTGGACCTGCCAGAAGGAGAGCACCAGTACAAGTTTTTTGTAGATGGACAGTGGGTCCATGATCCCTCAGAGGTACAACTGTGTCATTTTGATTGTATTGTCATTGTCATGTTATTGAATGTTTTTTTTTTCCTTAATCCCAAACCGTTCAGTTCCAGACTCTCTGACGCTCTTTGGCGTGTTACAAAGATCTGATGTTATAAACATGGAGGGATAGGAACCTCTTGCGGAAATTAAGACATTTTGGAAGTAAATCCTAAAATATCAACCATTCCTAACCCTGAAGTGCTACATGATATTCAGTCAGTGTTGCTAATGTCATGGTATTTGGTCAGGAAATCCACAGAAGAGCCATTGCTGTATGCACGGCATCACCATCAAAGCCTCTTGTAAATCCCAGGGAAATGTGTGCAGAGAGTTATGAACAATAATTGCAAAAATTATTGGTCTTTACCTTCTTGAAACGTTTCTCTTTTGCAGGCGGTTGTAACCAGTCAGCTCGGCACCATCAACAACCTGATCCAGGTGAAGAAGTCCGACTTTGAGGTGTTTGACGCCCTGCATGTAGACTCTCTGGAGTGCTCAGACACATCAGGTCAGCTTGTGTCCACAATGTTCCACCGCTACAGTAAAAACTAGACGGAGGTATTTTTTAGGGGTGTCACAATTTCAATTATAAATCGAAAAGTGATCGAAATGATCTTTCGATTTTGAAATCAAAAGCAGGATCGGCGATTTCCCCAAGTGTTTTTTTTTTTTCTTCCTCTCTCTCTGCCCCCGCCTACTTGCGCACGTCTGGGGAAAAAAATCCTCAGACAGACACACATCGTACTAGCTCACCGGCTGGTAGCACGCAGCTAAAGACACAGGGTAACGTTAGCTTACCGGTAGCCTGCCACTACCATTTAACAGACACGACGGCCACTGCTGGAGTTGAAGATGACGGAGAAACACCAGAACTGGAAAATCCGGAACTACACATTGCCTTCCCCCTGAGTGAGTTATGGAAACAAACAATGAAGGTAAAGCATGTGGGCTCGGACGGGTCTTCATGGTGCGTTCGTGTGCGTTTGGTAAACTAATAGTGCTTATGATTGCGCCTCGGTAATTTTGAAAAACTCACACTGTCGCCGTACAGTACCCTTGTGCCATCTAGTGATTCTTACTGTGGTATTGCTGTCACTGCTGCAAAAAAAACAAAAACAATCGTGGATTTGGAGAATCGTGACACCCCTGATGTTGTTCAACGGGAAGTTGAATCCAGTCTTGAAACCGTGTCAGCAGTGTAATGGTGACTGTTGTGTGTTTGCAGACCTGTCCAGCTCCCCTCCAGGTCCATATGGGCAGGAGCAGTACAGCTTCAGACCTGAGGAGCATTTCAAAGCCCCACCCATCCTCCCTCCTCACCTCCTCCAAGTCATTCTCAACAAGGACACCAATATATCCGTCAGTGTAACACTTTAGTTTCCTCAGACCTTGATGTGATTTGCCTTTTGTTGTTGTTGTATTTTACCAGTTTCTCTCTCTCTCTCTCTCGGCAGTGTGACCCTGCCCTGCTGCCTGAACCCAACCACGTCATGCTAAACCACCTTTACGCCCTCTCGATTAAGGTAGGTATCCCTGGAAACAGCTGAGATACTCCCCGCATGTTTCCAGACGTTACTGGCGCCACATGAAATACACATTTTTGTTCACAATGGTTGTACTAAATATGGTAATAAGGCAGTAAGACACCTTTCATGGGCTGATCCTGAACAAGTAAAGTTTCTCATGGTTATTTAAAGTCACATTTTCATAATTCTCTGTCATGCTGTGTGGACCAGATGTCCCTTTCACAAGTGGTAAGCATCTCATTTGTGTCTGTGCAGGACGGAGTAATGGTGCTGAGTGCGACTCACCGATACAAGAAGAAATACGTCACCTCTCTGCTTTACAAGCCTATCTAAACCGCAGCTTGGGTGCTTCACGCTGCGTTTAGAGAACAGCATGTTTGTATTCTGCTGGAGGTTTTTTTTTCTCTCAGTACCATCACATTTAGCCAAAACTTGCACTGCAACTAGATAACAGGCCAGTGGCTGTGACTGTGCCTTGGTTTTGGCTCTCTACATAGGGCTCTGAACAAAAATAAATGAGTGTGTGTGTGTGTGTAGGTAGGCTGTCAGAGAGAGATGAAAACCATACTGTGGCTTTATCCTGTGACATCTACACACTGATAAGAGAGAGACTGACTCAATCACTGTGTGTATTTGAGTGTGTGCTGCACCTTGTGAACATATGCATGTCTGTGTTTTAAAATGAGATTTTATTTAAATGTGCGGCATTTCTTTCAATGTGGATGTTCTCCTACAGTGAGGCCTTTTTGAGTGTTATTGATGTGGATCAGCAGTTTGATTTGAAAGTATTGTGTTAATTAAGTCAGAATAACAGAATGGCCCAAGGCCTAAAATAGACGGTACCAGAGAGCAGCAGGCTTGGCTTTGGTTGAACATAATGTGCAATAACCTACATCTTATTTTGTCGGCACATAGTAGCTGTATTATTAAATTTCTCCCAGTTCAGCCATCGTTCAGTGGCATCTGCAACGTGAACTAAACTACCAACAAGTCCAAGATTCCAGTTGTGTTAATGTAATGGTCACTAAACATAGATGGAGTAGAAGGACCCACTTTCCAGGTGGGGAATGGAGGTCAAAGGTTGATGTTTAGTTCTGCCGTTGCCTTTTATCTTGACATAATTCAGCACTTTACCATCCTGTGAGCAGGAGCGATATAAGCTTTTAACTATGCAGCGGACAACTCTTACTGTATTGTAGCTTCTCTGCATTATAGAACCCAATTTGTGCTTTTTTTTTTCTTCTTTTTATTAAATAGTAATGTACTGTATGTATTTGTTACACGTGTAGTCATACACAGAGGCGTGTACGCGTAAACAGTTTGAACTTGCTGCTTTGCATGCATTGAATGTCTGCAACTTGTGAGGATACGACACATTTACTGAGTGTGGTGCATTCAGATGAATCTACAGGGCTATGAGGATAGATGGTTGCCATACATTTAAAAGGTGTACAAAGTGTTTTTTTTTTTTTTAAAGTATAACCTTTTAAAGTGCTCATATTATGCTTTTTCCCTTTCCTTTATTGTGTTATAGGTTTACAAAGTGAAAAAGCCCAAAGTCCACCCCAAAAGGACTTACCATCTTCCAGAGAAAACACGGTTCACAAACTGCTCCAAACAGCTCTGTTGTAGTCCAGCCTTTACTTCTGAGACGAACGCGCGTCACTTCGTAACACACGTTATAATGCTCGCCTAGCTGCTAGCGTGGCACTCCCTCATACTCTGCTTCTGACTGGCTAGTAGTCCTTACCTAGCTACTGCACATGTGCAACTCCCAACAAAGACGGAACAGACGAGATGTCGAACTCTGTAGCTAAAACAGAGCGCTCAACACACAGGGTAAAAAGAGGAGCTGCAGCAATGTGCAGTACAACACAAAATATGGTGTTTTTAGAAAATTAAACCATGTAAACATATTCTGGTACAACCTCTAAATACAATTATGAACCTGAAAATGAGCATAATATGAGCACTTTTAAGATAATATGTATTTTGATGTACGGTGGCTTTGAAAGTAATTTTTTTTTGTCACGTGTAACTCCTGCTGTTTAATTGTCTGGACTTTCAGTACAGTATATACACGGTTGATACACTCTACAGACGTCGAAAGGAGCTTTCACAAATCCTGTTGGTGTTCAACTAGACGCTCTGAAAGTATTTAGTAAATGTCGAGCGTAGCCATGACGTTTTGTCCAAAGAGTTACGGCTGTGATAAGGTAAGGAGTGTGGACAAGCGCCGTGGATGTGGTGTTTTAAGGTTAAAAACCAAAACTTGAATTTTACAATGGTTCACAAATGTTTTAAAATGCTTTACAGAACCAGTGTGATGGTTCGCTGTGCAGGGTTTTACTTGTTTGCAAATAAAGAGAGGACACGCTGGTCCTAATTCCTAAATCTGTTTGTCTTTTTTTTTTTTTTCCTCGGTCTTGTGTTCTGGGTCAAAGACATTTGTATGTTTAAACAAGTTTCAAGTGTATTTGTTCAGTTTAGTTTAATTAAATCCATACACATTTTAGATATTGTGTATTTTTGTCTTGATGCTTGTATATTTTGTCCGACTTAATTTTTTATTCTGGGATAAAGACACACTTATTGCCCCCCCCTGCATCATTTCTATGTCTGTCTGTTGCTCTTTCACCAATCTAGTCAAGTTTGAGTTTTTAAGGAGCGAACTCAACCTTGCTGCAGAGGGTGCCTCAGCACACTGTGACATCATCACTCTTGGGTGTGGCCAGACGTGCAACAGCCTGGTGTTAAGATACTCTTTAATGAACAAAGTTACACACAAACAATAAATTAGAACCAAAAGTAAACTTACACAAGCTTTTTAAGAGTTTTATTCATTCTTTCCCAAAATCTGTCATTGATAATACTTTTGCCAACACAGCAAACCGTTAACTGTCATCAGAGACAGGATCCATCCGGGAGTCCTGTATCGGCTTTCTAGTTCATTATGTACAAACTCCGAAAAAAGCTGCTTTCCAATCACATACAAGCTGCACCAATCAAATAGCACTATATACATACGCAACTCAGGACCAACAATACATTGTTTCAAACTGCCGTTTGAATCCCTTCTTAATAACAAATAGCAAAAAGGCTTTGTTTACGCTCTAACAAGGTGCTTTGTGGATCCAACGTTTCACAATCTTTCCAGTCATTGGCTGTTTGTTTTATTTTGCAGTACACAATTCTTCAAAACTTTCCCCTTTAACGTCTCAAATGCCAAAAAAGGAAATATCAAACTTTTTATCTCTTGAAATACTTGGCAACTTTTGTCTTTTTCTGAAGACTCGAGCGCAAACAAAACCTAATTTGGCAGATCTCGGGTAGACCAGAGCAAGATCAAGGCCATTTCTACCACTGAGAGCAGTACAAGAGGCTCTCGAGCTTAATTTACGTAAAGGCAAGCGAAGCAACATTAATCAGAGCTTTGTTATAGGTGGAGGATATTGGGATCAGTGACTTGGATATCATGAAAGGCATAGTTTGTGATTTCATGTCAGACACAGCCTAGGCGACTAATTGAAAGTGACGTAATCTAACATACACTGCATATAAATCATACATTGCAGGAAGTGAATGTAGCAAACACACTCGTAATACAATGATGTTTAACATCAAAATAAAACATGAAGCTATTGCACAGCTACCCAGAAAATCAACTTTGCAAAAAAGCAAATGTTGGAAGTTTTTAATCACACACACACACACACACACACACACACACACACACATGCTTGCACGCACGCACACACATGCTTGCACGCACACACACACACACACACACACAAAAGTTCATACAGAAGAAGCAGGTTATTTACAGCATAAAATGGCAAATGTACAGCAAGAACACATCAAACTAAATTTGAACAGTGAGTGAAACCAGTAGCCTGCCAAAGTTTGGATCATCTATTAAGAACTTGATAACATACATTGCCATTGCCATGGGAATGCTAAGACGGCCTGAACCAAGAGAAATAACAAAAAGACAATAGCATATGGCCACGTGGTAATAATAATCCACTCTGTTGAGTTTTGGTCCAAAAAAGGAGCTCATTTCCGTCGCAAAAATTCAAAATAAACGGAGTCAGCTGTCTAACGGTTACCGTCTCTGTGGTTCTAAAGGCCCTCTGAAAAAAGACACCTCGGTATCCCTGCGGTCTGATCAGACTTGGGTTTTTGTCATTCGCATGGATAAGGCAAGTCAAAGTGAAGAGTTCAAAAGGTCAAACTTTGGCAAGTATTGGCAATCCCCTGCTCTATAGCTTAGATTTTACCATCTCTGTCATGCATCAACACTCTGGTAAAAAGTACAATCGTAACACTGATTGTGTCCTAACGTTATTATCAGTGTGGCTAATAATCCAGTGTCAAGCAAAGAAATAATAATAATAACCCCGGTGCAGCATGATCATTCAAGAAACGGCATCATTATTGCACATGCTCGTATGAGAACTCCTACAGAGGAGCTTGAATACGCGTTTAGCCTGGTTCCATTTGAGCACTTTAACCTCTTTTTAATTTATTTATTACGTATTCTAGTGTACATCCTGCTCACAAATCACAACCAACCAGACTGATCGGAACTTTGAGCATTTCATTGACCCTACTCCCTTGTTTTTGACTTATTCAGTGCTTCAAATTCCATCAATATCAATAGGACCCTTAAAGAGGGGGCTTGTGACTAAAATGGAACCTTTCTCTGGCTTTTGTTCTGCTAATCATAACCCTTGGGTGATGGCTGACAAAGCATTAATACGCTTCTTCCACAAATACAGATACAGCTAGTACACGACTACTTAGCAGTGATCGCCTACCCCCTCTACATTCCTCCACTGTGTGATACATCGTGGGTGTCATTGTTCTTTGCATTGCATTTGCAACAAAAAAAAAGGTCCTTGTTAATAAAAGTGCCACGAGAAGTAAACTTGCATTTCTGTGGCAGTTAAAAGTTGAGGATGATTGGTCTTTGAGTGAGCCGTTTTCAATCACACATACAGTTAGTTATACATATATATGTATGTGTGTGTGTGTACGTGTGTGCAGAATTCCTCTCTCAAGCCACGATTAAACATGCACGAACAACACTATTCCGTCCACAGGCTGTCTGGCTCTCAGAAGAGGATGCTCTTAGATACAGATCTAGGGGTGTACGATAGAAACTTCCGGACTTCTTTCAAGTCTACGGTTATTTTTTAAGATTTTCAAAATTCTACCTTGAAAATTACCTTTTTTGTTGTTGTAAATGTCTAAATCAGGTACAAATATCCTGAAGGTTTCTGTAATACAAAGCCATGAAACCAAAATACCTTTACTGAA
Source organism: Gymnocephalus cernua (assembly GCA_023631565.1). Taxonomy (NCBI): domain Eukaryota; kingdom Metazoa; phylum Chordata; class Actinopteri; order Perciformes; family Percidae; genus Gymnocephalus; species Gymnocephalus cernua. The sequence continues at coordinate 17,029,376 of CM042436.1, read as the reverse complement.
ACCAGATTAAGAACCCCGACCTGGTCTGGGATCAGTGTCTAGGAGCATCTTCAACCAGCTCCGTCAGTAGGACGCACGTCACTGTAACCACCAGAGGCACATTTCAAACACCTTCTTCTGCCGCACACACGACGGGGCAAACTGCCGACTGTATCACTCAGAGACAATCATACATGTGGTGGGAGGGGGGGGGTGGAGAGTGGGAGAAAATTGGCGAGGGGGTGAAGGGAGTTTGGTAAGGCTCACGGTCCTGGAGGAGGAACAGGGGTGGAAGCACTCACATGGCTGGACGGAGGCTGGGGAGGTTGGGTGGGACGAGGACGGCTGGTGTGGGCAGCTGGAGGGAGGGTGGGGGTGGGGGTGTGGTGGGGGGGTCTTGGCTTATTCAGCATAGAGGTTAGAGGTCAGAGGTGGTAGCGTTGAGGCTGGTTCTTTAAAAGTCTAAAGCAGGCATTCGCTGCTGCGCTTCCTAGCTGCTGGACGCTGATTGGCTGCAGCCCCGGAGGCACCGCTGGCCTTCAGGAAACTGCGATCAGCAGGCCGCTCTCTGGCAGCACCTCCTGGGTCCTCAGCTGCGTTTAGAGAGCGGGGAAGTTATTATTCAACAATCCTTATACAGGCTGATAAAACTGACAAACTGCTGGCGAGGTGAAATGTTAAAGGAATAGTTAAACATTTTGGCTAATTCGCTTATGTGCTTTCTTGCCAAGAGTTGATGAGATGAGAAGATATTACTCTCATGTCTAAAGCTACAGCCAGGAGACGGTTAGCTTAAAGACTGGAAACAGGTGGAATGAGCCAGTCTGGCACTGCCTAAGTGTAAAAAAGAAATATCCAGAAATCCCCCTACCAGTTATGAGCTAGGTTATTTCTTGACCGGGTGCAGTAGTTCTAAAAGTCTGTGCTAATTAAGAGTTAATTGGAGGTATAGGTAGGTAGATGTTGTTACCTTCAGATGGAGCCAGGCTAGCCGTTTCCCTCTGTTTCCAGTCTTTATGCTAAGCTAGGCTAGCGGTCTCCTGGCGGTAGCATCATATTTAGCATACAAACAAGACAGCTGTATCAACCGTCTCATCTAACTCTCGGCAAGAAAGTCAAACCTAAAAAGTCAAACTATTCCTTTAAAAACAAGAAAGTCCACAGCAAGAAGCAGTTCACTGCATGTGATGTTAGTCTTAAAAACATTCCTAAAAACTTGCAGATGAGAAGCTGAGAATGAGTGATTATAGAATAAGTAATACTCAATTACTCAAGTTCTCTGTCCCGCACACGCACGCACACACACACACACACACACACACACACACACACACACACACACACACACACACACACACACACACACACACACACACACACACACACACACACACACTGTTTTTCCTGTGTGAGTGCCTTGTGGTGTGAATGAATGTAGGTGTTTGTGACTCCGCTCAATCCGAAGATTGAAGGGCGATACCTTTGTGACAAGCATGACAGCATACGTGACAGCATACACACAGAATGGAAACTATGCAGTGTGTGCTTATGTTGGCGCTAACTGTGTGGGGGGGTCTGAAGCTATGAATAGACTCAACTTTAATACAGGGGACGTGTCGAAGTAAACAACACTTTAATCCAGTGGCGGCTTAGTTGACGGGCGTGTATGCAATTTGGTGTCAGTGTTGTGGGTTGAGGAACAACTCGTGGCCTTTATCTTAAAAATACAGTTATTTACAACAGCTGAGTTAAAGCAACACTAGAGCACTTTTCCGTTTCGGTCCCCCTACAGGTTGGAAGCAAAATTGTCCATTACATTACATTATGCAAGTTTGCCAGATCGGGTAGCGGATCTGTAGTTCGAGAGACATAATGAGACATTACGACAGCGGTAATGGACAATTCCGCTTCCAACCTGTAGGGGTCCCGAAGGGGGAAAAGTGCTCTAGTGTTGCTTTAAGAAAGCCCAAGAGTGGTATAAGAAAGTCCTTCGCGGAGCTTTGTGTGTGCGTGTGTGTGTGTGTGTGTGGTGTGTTTGGTCAGCTTTTTTCCCCTCTTAGGACAACTTCCAATGCTTTAAAAAAATAAAAAAAATAAAAAAAATGTTTCAGTATAAGCCATAAAATCGTAACCAGCTACGGCATGACTAAGCTATTGTATATGCTCAAATAGACGCCAAAGGTTCTTGGAGCACTAACCTTGTTTTGAGATAAATGTCTTTTATTCACGAAAAAAAAAAAAAAAACCTTATTTCTCTCTAATAAGCACTCTTATGAAGCAGAGATGTCATAGATAGATAAAGTAGGAGATAAACCAGGATGCAGTTTGCTGTGACGGGATGGTCAAGCAGTGATGTCAGCATGGTTAGAAAAAGCAAATCCACACGGAGGTAAAAGCTGCCCCAGAACACAGAGTCACCCTCACATTTGCATTTTACACCTACAGTTTGACCAGTTAGGCCTAAACTACCACAGTCAGGTGTCTGAAATACAGTATCTGGGACAATATCTACCTGTTTGCAAGATCACAAAATGTCAAACAATTACCAGCATAAGGAGAGGAAGAGGAGGAACTTAGAGAGGAAAGTCTCAGCTCGTTCTTCTGGGAGGGGGGGGGGGGGTTAAAAGAGGACAGGAGAGACAAATGCAGGACGAAGGAACAAGTGAGGCAGAAAAGCCAAAAGTGATGAACTTACATCATAAAGACACCAAGGGACATCATGACACAACACTGATACACATATTACGGTGACCTATGGAGTATGCACACAGATAACCTCCATTGTGTCTAATATGCTGGATATGATGGGGAATTTTTTGCCTACCTCTAAATTTGTCCTTGCTTTCTTAAGCACATCACGAGTCCTCGACACTGCAAAAAAAAACAAGAAAGATGTTTAGATTGTTATTTCAAAACTACACGAGCAGACATATCTAGGACTGGACAATATGAGTGTATATATGCATGTGCGATACCGTTGATGAATATCGCGATAACGATGTTACTTGCGATAAATAAACAGGCATTGAAGTGTACTCAGTTCTGCTGCTTTCAGTGTTCTGCTAAAATGCGACAAATTGCTAGTTGCGTTTAAAACAAATGAAAGGAAATCATTTCTTTTATTGAGAGCACCACTAAAAAAAGAATGACCGTTACATTTTACATAAGTGCAGTTTTTCTACTGATATTTTCTTTAAACTAACACAAACAATCTCTGAGTGCCTTTCGCGATACGTCGCAGCATTTCGCGATGTGCTTATTGCGACAGTTGGTATCGCGATGACGATAAAAAAAAAAAAACGATATAGTGTGCAGCCCTACACATATCAAAACTTTATGTCCTGCAAACATTAACGAGCAAATCACAGTAACACATTTCCTTTCAGGTTTTTTTGCATTTGGACCTGAGTGTGGACGCTGAGTTCCCTGTCCAATACTAAACCTGGAACTTCTCTACACTTTCCAGAAGGGACAAGCAATGTTGTCTGCTGAGAATCACTTTTTCTCACTTCCTTTACACGTAACTTATTAGGTTTTCTCTTTCTGCATTTCTTTCTTCTCACACTCCGGGCCCTGTTTTCGTAGCCCGCGCGAGCAGCGTTTCATCCGTTTGTTATTTTCCTGACCGTGAAATTCACTTTGCATGTCTGTGCATCCAAGACCTACCGCTTTTTCATCTGTTACGCCCCAAGTCTCTCTCAGGATCTCTCTCTCTCTCTCTCTCTCTCTGTCACACACACACTCACACACACACACACACAAATGGACAGAAAAAACTTACACTGGTTGACTATGAAGTGCTCCATGCTCTCCTTGGTGCGGCTGGTGCTCCTCAGTCTCTGAATCGTCCCTTTAAGAACCTCCTCCTGCTCTGACATGCGCAGTTTCAGAGACAAGATCTCCTCCTGCAAACACTGCTCCTACACACACGCACACGCACACGCACACGCACACACACACACACACACACACACACACACACACACACACACACACACACACACACACACACACACACACACACACAAATCTCTCTTAACAGCTCTTTAAAGGATAGATCTGGTGATATTATATATTTTTCGTAACAATAAATCTGTCGTACTAGTAGTATTGCCTGTGCAGCCTAATATAGATGATTTCTCTGTGACTCCATTGTTGTCCCAAAACAATTAAAAACACATCTTGAGTCACCCCGTCAATATGAACATGAGCACTGCATTGTGGGTTTAAAATACTGTTTTTAGGAAATGATTTAACCTTGTTTGAAAAGGAAAATATACATTTTACATAGATTTACTTCTTCAGTAGTAACAAATGGGCATGAGGCTGAGTGCAACAGACATGCTGGGGACCATACTTAGAGACTAATACATTGTTGGTTTTGGTCTTTTCATGTAATGGGAATTGTTGATAATGTATCTCCAGGTTTATACTTTGAAAGATCAGATTAGTCATAAAGATATCATTATGTGTCCCAAACCTTCTTAAGGTTCTGGATGGAGGGATCAGTGCTGGGCAGAGCTGCTCTCCAGAACATCTTCAGGAGAGACATCGCCTCTTCCAGGATCTGCCTCAGAGTCTTGGTGTTGGACAGCAGACTTTTTACACATCCATAGTCCAGGACCTGCATACAGAGCTCAGTTAGATATCTATCCTCTACAGTCATCATTTGTTGCCACTGTTTTATTAAAAAAAGATCTTCTTTTGGTTCTCACCAGCTCACTGCTGTGCTTCTGGTTGCTCTCCAGCAGCGGTGGGCCGAGACAGGCCTGCAGGGTTGTCTCCATGCGCTGGACGAGGCTCCGTCCCTCTAGGACTTGCTGCTGAAGAGCGCTGAAGTCATCCACATGACCGATGGCGTGGCGGCCGTTACGGTTCGCAAACGATCCGTCAGGGGCCTCCCCCTCCAGCTCAGAGTGAGGGTCAAGAGGGTCTGATGGAGGTAAAAGAGCATTGTTGTATTTTGGAATTGGACTCTGAATGACATTATTGTATTTCATTGTATTGCAAGAGAGCATTTTGAGGAGTCCAGAAGTGATTCAAACTATATTCTGTCAGGCACATTGCAATTAAGACAAGAAATTACTGTTGTTACAGAGAGCAATACAATCTCTTTACAACCAGTCCACAAATGAAAGACAGATTAAGTTGCAGTCACGCAGTGCATGTTTAAGTCACACCATTGGCAGTGCTATGGCTGTCGTCCAGGTCTGAGTAGGGAGGACCGGGGGACCCACAGTTAAACAGACCAATGTCCCTGACTGGTGGAGACGGAGCTGGGTCTGTGGAGCAAACAGATGCACAAACAAGGCTTGGACACACAGCAAGCCACACCGCAGCACACTGAGCCTTCCCAAACACGTTGTGTTGTTAATGTTGGTGTCATAATATCCAGGAGCCGCTGTCTGCCTGTCTCACCGTGCAGCAGCTGTCGCCTGTAGAAGTTCTCTCTCTGAGGGCTGGCAGTGAGGGCGGAGAGGGAGGGGGTCCGAGGAGAGCCCACACCCAGCTTCTGCTCCAGCTGCTTGTGGAGCTCCAGTTGTTTGAGAGCACTGTTCTCCTGGACGCTGTTTTGCAGCTGGGCCCGCAGACTCCTCACCTCCCCGAGCAGCTCCCCCAGCTCCACCGGCAGACCTGGGAGCTCACACAGGTAGCCTGAAGACAGGACACACAATCGCTGCAGAGTCTGACTGGACAGGCACCTGCTTCAGTGCTATTTTGGAGGGTTTGGAGGGTTTCATACCATCACAACAATACAAATAGAACTGTGATTACATGTTTGGCAGTACTTGGGTAGATGTTTAAAGGTATAATGTAGATACATTTGTAATTATAGCATCTGACAAACTGTTCTGATGGTATCCGTGAAATGAAACAATCAAATTTGAACAATCTTTTTCATCTCAGTGTCCCCGGTCTACCCAATGCCATTCTTAATAGTATCACTAGATGGCGCCAAAGTATTTTACTTAAAATGGGAGGATGGATGGACAGACAGACAGACAGATATATATTTTATATTAATGTAGCTATAGTGTAGTAGCTATAGCTAGTGTACAACAAACGCACTGACCTTTGTTGGCCTTTGTGCTGGAACACACTCGATCGTACACTTGTAGTTCACTCTGCAGGGAGTGGATGAGCTCTCTGCTCTCACACAGCTGCTGCTGCAGGAGAGACACCTCATGCTGGAGCCTGAGGATACATTGCAGTACATTACAGTCAGAGAATAGATAGGTATACACACAGACAAGCACGAGTCACTGTTTGATTCAGTCTGTATGCACACGCCAACCTGTTGGTTTTCTGCTGACTGGCCTGCCGTTCCTGCCTTAATATGTGTATCTGCTGTCCCTGCTCCTGGCTGTGAGCCTGAAGTCGTCTTAGCTCCTCTTTCCACTGCTCTGCCTCCAGCTCTGCTTGTTTCAGGCGGGCACGTGCTGTAAACACCGTCTCCCGCAACTGCACCACCTCCTCGCATGTGTCTGAGGCAAGAGGAGGGTTCAAAATGGGTTAACATTCATATGTTCCAGATGATTACCATGAAAACTTTAGTTGGCATTTAGATGAAGTACCTGTACTGGCCTGCAGGCGTGACTGTAGACCCATGTTTTCTTCCTTCAGGACTCTGATCTCATTGGACAGTTGAGTGACTGTGTCCAGACCCTGAATGTAGATGTTTGTTGGTGCCCCTGGACAAAAAAAAAAAATAACAGGAGCTATTTGATGCAATTTCTTACATAAAGAGAACTAAGTGGAAAAGTTGCAGTGAGGGCTACAATACCTCCATCACGCCCAGTCAAGGCCAGTCTCTCTTCCAGCTGCTGTCGGAGCCTCTCATTGGTCCTAATGGACTCCTCCAGACGCTGACGGAGACACCTCACCTCCCGCAGGTGCTCCTCTATCAAATTTACCCCTAGAGACAAACAGCATAAAAATAATATTGTAATCATTTGACTCTTCTGTGTCTGCTTGCTCAAGTGTACTTTACTAATAGAAAACAGTATGGAGTCCCACCTGCATGGCTGCTTCCTTGCTGGTGTCCCGATGGTCCAGAGTAGCCTCCAACCTGCTGAACCATGTTCTCCGTGTCCCACAAAGTCCCTCCCGTCACTAGACCTGAGTCAGACTTCAGCGACTGGCCTTCGGGAATGCCACTCAGCTGATACTGTTGAAAGGCATGATGGGATAGCTGGCTGTAGCTGGAGAGGTCGTGCTGGTTGTGGGCAACCGGTGAGAGAGGGAACAGAGCCTTGTCATGGGGAACTGCAAAGCCTGTAACCACACACACACACACATACGCACACGCACACGCACACGCACACGCACACGCACACACACACATGCACACACACACAAAAGAGTAAAGTGTGTGAAACATGATGTGAAAACGCTCACAGGACAACAGAGGAATTTAATTTGCGAGTTTGATGGTGGCTAACAGGAGGTATTATGAAAGTTATGTCTTTATTTACACTTTTCCCACATGGAACGCCCCCCTCCTCCCCGGCCCCTCACCCCTGTTCTGCGGATTCATCTGTTTGTACAGCGTGTCCAGCTCTGGGCGAACAGCGATCACAGACAGGGCCCTGGGCCGGGGGTCAGAAATGACTTCTCTACCCCAGACGTCAGGGCCAGAGGGGACAGAGAGGGAGTAGGAGACAGGCTCACTGAAAATGGCTGAAGGAGAATGACAGGAAGTGACACATACAGCATATGAAGGAGGAGAAAGAGGATACTTTTTGGGGTACTTTGCAAGTCATAGCCATCTGTGAGTCCCATACCTCTGGAGGACTGGCTGGTCAAACCCACAGGGGCTGAGCAAAGCATGTTGGGACAGCTGCTGGAGGTCTTGAGGAAGCCATGAGGAGGAGGGACAGATGGACGGACTGAAGGAGGGGAATGGAAAGTGAGAGGATAGAAGAGGCCTTTTACAGATATGGAGAAGGTGGAACAATGAACTTTACCGTCTTGTTCGGATCCGTGTCCTGGTTGGCGCAGCCGGTGCTCCTCCTGATATTCTCTGGCGTCTAAATCGGAGCACAACTCCAAGTCTTCATTGGCTCTGTACTCATCGGACACCAGGGACGTTCTGTCTGATTGGTCGGTGGTCTCAGAGAGAGCATGGCAGCTGGACGGGGTCTCCGGGCGCTGCTGCAGCTTGGTGTGGAGTGACTCGATGATTTTATCTTTCTGCTGAAGCTCCTTACTCAGCCTGCGTGTGCACACAAGAGAATATACCATTACAGTCTGAGGCTGCTGATAGCTATTAATGAAAGAAAAAAGGATGGTAACAATAGTTATGGCCGTTCACAACAGATCTTTTTTTTAATACTTACATTTGACATGATATGTTTGTATTTGTCACTAACAACAAAATAAACACACCGTTGCCAGGCATTATTACATTTATATCATAATCACTGAAAATGATCAACAGAATTTTTTTTGATGGAGCGCTACATAATCTGCATATGATTATCCACGAATAACAAATAAAAAAAAATACAACAAAAGGAAGAGTGTAGAGCGACAGCAATTAGTCGATTAGTCAATCAACAGAAAATGAATGTAACTATTTTGACAATCAATTACTGGTAATCAAAAAAGAACGCTGGTTTCAGCTTCGTTAATGTGAGAAACTGATGCTTTTCTTTGTCGTACATGATGAACAACAGTATATTGGGAAACTAATCAGAAGATTGATTGATAATGAAAATACGTGCTGCAGCCCTAAACAAGTGCAAAGAAGTTTAGCAAAGGAGAAATAAAGAAAAGAAAAGAAATATTTTCATCCATGTTGCAATGTATACATTGATTAAATATAATATAGCCTAAATGTATGAATCCTAGTCTTTTTGGAGCTCCTAGAGTAAATATGCCTATGTTAAGTAACTTCCCTTACTGTTTCAGTTGCCGAAGTATGAACTCCCTGTCCCTCTCCATCAGCATCCTATGAAAAGCCGTCTCTCTTGCTTGGCCTCGAGCCGTAGAAAAAGACCACAGAGAGTCCCTGTATATGGAGCTGTTCTTAGAAATCATGGATTTCCACAGAGGAGCCATACCACCATCAGTCCAGTCCAGAAAACAAAGACTACGTCTTTGATGCAATACAGCCTGAGCTGGGAAAGCCTTGTCTGTAAAGATCCAGCAAAAACAACACCTCTTGGCTGTCTTCTGATTCTAGTCATAAGACCTCTACCTTCTAAATAATATGAGTACTCAGAAAGTGAATTTTAAACAAAAACTCCAAAGAAACTGCAATCGTTGTAAATGCTGTTGTGTCAAAATAAAAGAAATCCATGAATAAGTGACTCAGTATATTTCAAACAGTCTTCCACTAAGCATGGAGGCGACTGAATGAGGCAACACAGTAGGACTGTCACACAGTCACACTGAGCCTCTTAGGCCCAGCTGGTGGGACACCTGTACTGTAAGTCTATTCAACTAAAGCCATTTAAGGGTAAAGGATCCATGCTGTGGATTAACAGCAACCTTCTGTCCCCTCTCCACCATAAGGAGCCACGTGGTGTGCCGCAGCGTGTCACACGATAAGTTAAATTAATCACAAGTACAGAGTAGGTGCTCTGCAAAGTCAGCTAATAACTTCTGTGGGAGGCCCACAGATCACAATGCTGCAGGTGATTCTGAAGACCACTGGCTTTGTTGTTGCAAAGGTTTAGAGGTTGTTTTTTTTCACTTTTGAAAGCACTCACCGCAGGGCAAGCAACTCATGGCCGGTCTTGTCATCATGGCTCTCTGCACGTTCGCCTAACGACATAAAACAGGAAAGGCAGAGCATAGCGGAGAGGAAACCACAAGAATGAGAAACTATAAACATGAACTGTCTTTCTGTACAATGGAAGATATGGGAAGTTGTTCCTTACGTCCACTGATCTTGGTGACCACTCTTTGTGCCAGGGCAGAGTTCTGTGCCAACTGCTCTCTAAAGCTCTGACCCATGTAGTAATCGATATCATTGGCCCGCAGCAGCTCCTCGAAGGCCTGGAAGTTGGAGAGAATTGGAGCAGGTATAAGAATATCGACTGAACATTCAACACTCCTCTGATCTAATTCTTGGCAATATGTAGAAATGTGATCAAATGTGGCTCAATGACTCATTGAGTTAGTGCAGAATGGTTTGCGGCACCTTGGTGGTATCACCCAGGTGCTGGGTGAGGATTTGACAGACTCCTTGCCCCTCTCTCATCCTCTGCCTCAGGTGGGACAGCTCACGAGCTTGTGCCTGGATCAGAGAGTTGTACTTCCTGTGAAGGGAGTAAAGGAACCACAGTATTAATAGAGGGCTGCAAGTCAGATGACTAATCATTCTCATGTGCATCCGTTAACTGATTCTACAGTAGATACAATAAAGGGGCTTTACGGTTACAGAGGGCTCTCTGTCCACTCACCCAGGCCAGGTGGCACATTTCACCTCCTCTGCTTGGCCTTTGCCCTCCACTCTGGAGGTCTTCAGCTGAGCCTCAAGTGATGCAACTCGTGTCATCAGTTCTTGCAGTTCCCTGCTGGGCTTAGGCCCTGAGCGAATCCCTTGGGTGTCAGACATCCAGCCTTCATCCTCTTCCACACCACCGGGGGCTGGTGATGTCTCAAAGGCCCAGTTTACCTAGAAGGTCAGGATAAAATTGGCATCATTAGTAAATTAACATGAACCTATAAGACCAGTGATGTAGAGCAGCTGGTTAATGTAACAGTACCTTGCGTGGGGTTCGCTCCAGGCTGGAGGCGTAGTCGCTGGTGGTAGACAGGGTGCGGACACGCAGCTGCAGCCCACGGATCACCTTGTGGCTGCGGCTCAGCTGTGAGCGGAGATCCTGGACCAGATGCTGGAGAGAGGCTGACTCATCCCCCATTTCATAAGCGCCTGTGTTACTGCTGCCAGCGTACCAGCTACCGCCCACACCCTCGTAGTCCTGTTGATGGGACAGTGACGTGCACATCTCCAGGTCGTCAAACTCTGAAGGAGGGCGAGATGGAGAGACATAATGAGGATCAGTAATTTGGTTGTTTTGCTGGAGAGATGAAATGGGATGTTATAGTTTGAGAGAGATTTCTTTGTCACCTGGGCTGCTGGCGTCTTCTCTCTCAGCTTCGTTCTCACTGCGACCACAAGTCTCATAACCCAGATCCTGGAGATCCACCTGCACCTGTTTACTGGCCTGCTGGACCGATGTCTCCGCTGCAGAGACATGAGAAATAAATCACCGTTTGAGCACTTTTTAGTTATTACATGTGTCAAATAACACGTCTGCATTCCTGTACACATTTTTCCGGAGAGTGACTCACTGAGCAGATCTCTGTAGTCCTTCAGTTGTTCAGCCTGAGCGTGGACCGTGGCCTCAGACACCATCAGCCTTTCCTGCAGATCTCTGTTCTCCTGGTGGCTCAGAGCCAGATTGGAGCTCAGGCGGGCCGCCTGCTCACGGAGACCCTCCCCTATATCCCGCCAGAGCGCTCCCACCTCACTGCTGTCACCAGCAGGCTCCCCCTCCTGCAACAGCAAAGTGTTTTAGCAACTCTGACATGTTATACACAAGAGAGGATATCATTTGAACGTATAGGAGCTTATGTTTGAACTGACACGCTTACTATCACATATGGCAGGACTCTCACTGTTAATATTTTAACATGGAAAGGCAGGCACAGCAATGAGGACACAGGACTAAAAGAACAAAAGACCCATACATAGAGACTGTAAATGAGACCCAGTGATGAGAAGAGGAGGACAACGCTGCTCCAGCAAAGTTGACTAAAATCTGCTATGCAAGCAGCGAAGACATTGCTTCATCACAGAGGTGAAACGTAAGAAAGCATTTTTGCTAAATTCATCTGCCGGCTGCAGCCCTTTATCAAAATATAGTTTCAAACGAAAAACATTTGATGAGCTTAAAGACATGATTCAAGTTACTTATTGCAAGCTGGAATATTTACAATATACAAATATGTTATCAGTTCAATGCATTCATTATTTAACACTAACCATCCTCAAAATGAACTGTTACTTGTGATTCTTCATTGCCAGTACATTTAATACCGTAACTGTCTTTAATTAGGACTTGTTCCAGTCAACTGAAATGCGGCACTCTCACTTAAGTGAATGATTTTTTGCAGTTTTTCCACCACTAAGTATGAAATTGTCCACCACTTTACTCTCTTTAAGACATTGTCAGATGTGTTGTCGGTGTCTGTATTTCACAATAAAATGACCATATTGCACAAAGGGTGGCAAGATATCATAAAGAACATGACAGTCTCATGTACAACCCTACACACTAACCCAACAATAAACCTATTTAAGGCTTATCATATTCCTTATAAGAGAGAAGGGTTTATGTTTCTACAACTTAAAGGTAATTCCTCAAGACGTAGGCCATGGTGTTGTTGCACTGAACCATGTTGCATTGTGAGGTGTTGCTTTTATGTTCTCCTGTATTTTGAAGATGAGTTAAAGGGAAAATAAAAGAAAATCTTTATGCCTCAGAAGAAAAAAAACCCAGACTGAAATAGATCAGCAGCAGCTTCATTAAATATCTGAGACAGGCAGTTACAAGCTGCTGTTGTAGCTCACTCAAAGTTGAACTCCTATCTAAATGTATGATGTGTTACCGTGTCAGGCTGCTGTGGGAGATGACGGGGCGTCAGACAGCGTGGCCTCTTGCAGTGCCTCTTCCCTCGCTCGTCACTCAGACTCACACACGGATGACCTGGCTTCCCCACCGGCGCTGGAGACGTTTCCTCCTCTTCATCTTCTTTCTCAATATCCTCCTCCTCTTCTTCCTCTTGCTGTTTCAGACTCCTGTGATTCCTCCCTGGGTTTGTCCTCAGTCCAACCACTTCTGCTCGTCCTCGGCTTTCTTTCAGAGCCCGGTTCTCCTGCTGCAGCCTCTGCAGTGCACTCCTGACAGGAGACGGGAAAGAAAGACAAATACACATCATCGACAATGATGTCCTCTTAGACGATCAAACCTGAAGTTTCCCCAGGATCTCCGTGAGACAAAAATGCACCTCAGCTGAGCCACGGAGGTGTATCCATCCCTCTCCAGTTGTGATCTTATTTCTTCAAGCTGGCCTTCAAGTATCTTCTTCGCTTCCTCAAGCTGCTTTACATCAGCTCTCTGTGACACCAGCGCTCTAGTCACAACCTCAGTTTCACAAACCTTAACACAAGCCAGAAAAAAAGAAATTACGTTTGTTATGGTGCTACAATTTACAGTAAGTCACAAAGTAAAGGGCTTTCTCAAAGGTTTAAATTAGTACAAGATCCATTTACAAACTGTCTAAAATGAAAGGGATTTAACAGTGAAACGTAGATAAGAGGAATTTAACCTGAATGGAGGCCAAACTTCTGGCCGTCACTTTATCATCATCCTCCTCTATGCTGTCCGTGAACTCGTCACTGCTGCCATCTTCATCGTCTCCCTCCTCCTCCTCTGTGCTGAGCTCTGGAAACACAACAACCGTATAAGGACAACATCCACTTGCTTTTATCCCCTTTTCGTTTACATCTTAATCCTCCGTTATTCTTCTTATTGTTGCTGTTTTTTTTCCATCTCTCCCTCCCTAGCATTCACTCTCTATCCCATTCTCTCCAGAACTCTGTTTGTACGCTGAATCACCGCTTTGGAAGTCATGGGACTAAAGGGAAATGTTATGTCATACTTTGCCTGCTAGCCAAAAACACACTCAACTCAGTGCAACCCAGAGGACAAGTGTGTGTATTTTTGTGTTCATGAGAAATGAGACAACTGTTATGGATCTTTGCATCATTTGTATTCACTCACATGTAATGTTTTATGATTTAGTGCCCAAACTGAATATGAATGCAGCATGTCCTTTGTTGTGCGTTGTTAAAAGTATTGTACACACACACAGGACGCAGGAGGATCAGTGGAAAGTGACTGGCAGGAAGATTGCTTTACATAATAGGCCCTAATAATACACAACAGACACACACACACACACACACACATGCTTCAAATACAGTGTGTAGTATCATGTGTGTATGGGTGTGAAACTACAGTTGCTTAGTGCATTTTTGGGACTTATTATGGGATTACTTCACAATCCGGATAAAGTTCAAAGGCACTTAATTACTGCAAATGTCTCCACCCTAAAACAGGTATTAAAATTAAATATATGAAACGTTATGTGCTGCTAGGGAGAGGGGGGGGGGACGTTCATCGAGCGAGCTGCTGGGTTATTATATATGTTGAACAATGTGCTCTGTAAACTGAACTGACTGAATGTGGGGCCCTGTTTACACACTGTGGCACTACATACTGTCACTATTCTTATACTGGGGACATAAGGGAAAATCTTTGAAACTGTTGTTGGGTGTGTTTGTTATTTAAACATGGATTTCACTTTTTTTTAAGATCTGGGATGTTGAGTAAAAGGGCTCACATGAGCTTCCCTTATTCAGTGAATTTGGCATTTTACTGTTGTGACTATCTAACTGAGCATTACAGCAGAACAGCCATGCAAACATGAAAACCATGCCACAATATCATGCATGAGGGAGCAAGGACATGAAGGAGAAAAAGATTTGGATTGGAAATGTCTGGTATTACACATCATAGTTTCATGTTTATATTAAAAGATAAAAAACTGAATTATCTGCAGAAATCTGTTGACAAATTTAAGATTGAACACATTTATCACATGTGCGTTCTTATATTATGAAACTGGATATTAGGACAAACTAGGAGAGTGAGGATGACATAGGAATGGTTCAAAAAGATAAAACACACTGTGGGTTGATCTCTGGGGAAAGAAGGAAGGTATATAATAAAGGACAAAGTGGATTTCAGGTTTGGGATATTCTTAAGACAAATTCCCAATTAAACACAACAAACAGAAGTACGTTTGACAAAAAGCCAGCACGTTTTTTTTTTTATTTCTGTTGCATTAAAGATACAAAAAGGAAGTGTTGACAAGGATTCCATGTCTGAGGCTAGAGGAGAGATCAGGGCACAAATCCCAAGAAATTGTACTCTATCTACAGTAATATAAATATTGAATGGGCTAGTATTAGTTCTGGCATTCACATCTCGAGATTTATAGAGAGCACAGTGCAGACAGTAACATTATTCGATATTTTATTTTCCTGCTTTCTTGTTACAAAGCTGAACTTAAGCTCAACAAGCAGACTAATTAAAAAACAACAAATGCACTAAATTACCATAAGGTTACTTTAAAGTAATCAGCGCGCCCCTACCATCTTTATATCGAACGCGGCTGACCTAATGTTTCATGCATATCTGTCTAAACTAAAATATAGCTAGTGCAGAGCAGGTAAAACTGCGTGAGCAATCCAAGGTTAAGATGAACTCAAGGAACCTACTCGGCCATCTTTTGGCATTTGTATCTTGGGCCTTGTTAAGAGTGCACATCGCGTTCACAAACAGATGATATAAAAACAAATGATGGATGGTGAGACGTTTCACTGTAAGGCATGAGCTTGAGTTTTCTTGACAAGACGTTAACTTCACTGTGACAGTAAGGCTTGGAAGAGTGACACCGGTGAGAGACAGTACACAGAAATGGCAATACAGAACAATCGCACTGCAAAGCAATACAGGCCGTTTTTCTTTTTAGAAACAATACAAAAACATATTTACACCACACTCACAAAATATATTAATAAATAAGTCTGGGCTGTCACTTCATACCATTGAGGTTAACCTTCTGCTACTGTGAATGAAGCTGCCTGAAGACCGACAGTCAGATTTTGGTTTTTATTCACACTTAAGAGAAGGAGAATTGTCTTGATCATATTCACTTTTTTCCATATTTTTTCAGAAATCTGACCATCGGTGGCTACAGACCGCTCCATCTCAAATAAAGAGTGTCACGCAGCAGTGCTGTGGTCAGACATCACAGAGCGTTAGTGACAGTGCCCCCTGCAGCCCTGGAGGCTGGACCCTGCCCATCCCCACCTCCAAAGTCAGGCTGCCTTTTAGCTGGCCGTTCCAGCACCAGGGCCATGTTACGGGTCCTGGCCAGGACCTCCTCCAGCTGTCTGCGGAGTGCCTGAATAGAATCTAGCTCGGTGTGGAGGGCCTGGATCTTCTCAGAACTGAGGAAAAAGGAAAACGTGTTTTAGGGTAACAACAGCAAAAAAAAAAACTGCAACTTTCTGTATTCACAGGAAACAGGCCTGTCACCAGACCTGGGTGCAGCTTTCCTACCTGTCACTGTTGGTGTGAATGTGCGTGAGATTTTGGTATAATCTCTTCTCCGCCCTCAGGGCATCATTCAGCTTGTTGTACTCTGACACAAGCTGCTCTAGCACACACTAGATCAGAGTGGCAGGGTAGAGGAGGAAGGAGACACATAATAAATACATATCATTAAGCAGCGCAGTCAAATGCTGTCTGATGGGCGAAGACTGAAGCAAAATCCTACTTGATGATCAGTGCTGTCCCTAGTGTCCTGCTGGTGAGCCAAAGATAAACGCAGAGCAGAGAGCTCCTTCTGCAGGGAGAGGGCACACAGACATAAATTGTGAGATTTAAAAAAATAAATAAAAAAAGGATTGTTTTTATGCATCATCACAGGGTCCACACAGATACCTGAGCCTCCCTCTCCTTCTTCAGTACCAGCTGCAACTCATCCTGGAGAGCCTCCTGCTCTGCCTCACTCACTTTAGTGCATGGCTGCATCGCCTCCTCCTGGCCCTGCATCAGCTCCTGATGAACGAAGCGTACGGTGAAGATCAGGTGTACAGGAGATGGAGCAAAGGGGGGGGGGGGGGGGATTGAATGAACCAAGGGAAACGAATGAACAGGTACCTTGATAAAGGCTTCTTTCTCTTTGAGCAGACTCCGCAGATGTTCCGTCTCTCCTCCCATGTCTCTCTCCTTGTCCTGTCTCAGCTCGCACAGCTCTTGCTCTCTTGATGACAGCTGTCTGCGTAGCTCCTGCAGCTGGACAGTCCGCTCACTAATCACAAGGGAGAGCCTGTACGAGTAGTCCTAAGAGAGAAGCGAGCGACAGAATGAAGAGGTTGAAAGCTTTTTGCTGTGCACACCGTTGCGTTGCATTTCCGTAACTATTACAATACCAGCAACATGACTTACCTGCAGATACTGGTCTTTGGAGCTGAGAGTGTTCAGCATGTTCTGGACCTGTGCTTGGTGCTCATTGGACTGGCGGCTGCGGTCCGACAGCAGTTCCTGGAAGAGTTTTTCTTTCAGTGCCAGCCGAGCCTTCAACTCCTCTACAACCTCGGTGGGACCAGCCTGAACTCTGGCAACCAGGGCAGCTGTCAGATCCTACACACGCACACGCACGCACACACACACACACACAGCCTGAGTCAGAACGCCCGTTTTATTTGTTGAAATGAAAACAAGTAGTACAGGTTTGTCTATGTGGTCAGGTGTTCCAAAGCTTTGAAAATAACACAGCAAAACAATTACAGGCAATGACAATAATGTGTGTGTGTGTGTGTGTGTGTGTGTGTGTGTGTGTGTGTGTGTGTGTGTGTGTGTGTGTGTGTGTGTGTGTGTGTGTGTGTGTGTGTGTGTGTGTGTGTGTGTTACCTGTGCCTCCTGGTTGTGTGTCTGTAGAGCGGCCTGTAGCTGGCTGATGATGGCGTCTTTCTCTTTCAGGGTGTTTCTCTCCTTCTCCTCGCTCTGCTGCTTCAGCCACTGGAGGTTCCTGTAGGCCTCTGCGGCCTGCTCCAGCTCCAGCTCTTTGCCACGCACCGAGGCGTCCAGACTCTGACGGCCACAATCGCAGGTGTAACCGCACAAGAAGAAGAATGTAATACCTCGTAAATGTCTAAGATGTTCACAAACCCTGCCAGCTGTAACCCAAATCAGAGGTCTGTCGGTTCTGGCTGGTTTGAACTGTAAACAGTGTAATATTGGCAGCAAAGAAATGCATAATCTCTCTCTAATCTCGTGATTTGATTTCACAAAGATGCTTTGTGACAAGTACACACCATTAAGTACAAGCTGGCAGCTCTGACAGATGAGTTTTTTTACTGTGTGCGTGGTGAGCGTACCGTGATGGTCTCCTCGTTGTTGGACAGGATGCAGCGCAGTCTCTCCAGGTCTCGTTCCTTCTCCCTAAGGGCCAGCTGCAGCCTCCTCACCTGGCCCTCGCGCTCCTCCACACAGCGGAATTTGTCATCGATGGAGTGCTGCAGATGGCGGAGGGGGAGAAAAATCACACTGCTGCTATCCTGGGCACCGCTCAACTGTGATATTCATCATGTTCTGAGCGGGTGTGCAGTTTCCTAAGCTCATGTTCCTTACAAACTAATTAAATCAAAATGGGTAAGGGTATGACATTCGTGAACATTTTTTTGTCAGGGAACACCACCTTCATCTGATTTCAATGAAATATGTGATCCTTTTCTATGGATTATACAATAGCTTCATAAAACTTAAAAAAAAAAATAGCACACTTCACTTCATACTAGCAACTAAGCACGTCTTTCCCACTGCTGTTCGCTTGTGACAGGACTTAAAGAAGATGGTAATGATGTTTTTCCTTCTGTCTCTCCCATTTTGGTTGGTTGTGAAATATTATGCTGACCTACAGTACCGATTTAGGAGGAGTTTGCGTTACTGTCTACCACTGGCTCTTTCGACTGCTGCAAGATGCATAATTAGGTCTTTTCTCTCCATTTCACCTGCACTGTACAGGGTGTACAGGGAAGACTGTCACATTAATCACACAGTATATGGTACAGAGATCCACATGGAACAGTCTCACTTTTTCTACCAGGCTGCCATTATGTCCTTTGTGTGTGTGTGTGTGTGTGTGTGTGTGTGTGTGTGTGTGTGTGTGTGTGTGTGTGTGTGTGTGTGTGTGTGTGTGTGTGTGTGTGTGTGTGTGTGTGTGTGTGTGTGTGTGAGTGTGAGTGTGAGTGTGTTTTACCTCCAGAGCTCTGTCTCTATCTTTAATACGCTCTCGTAGTTTCTCCAGCAGGGCATCTCTTGGTTTGGAGCTTCCTGACTCCAACATCTCTGAGTACTCCTAAAGACGTTTAGAAGGGATCAGACCCGCGTGCATGCGCGTGCATCTATGTAACTACATAATGTATGAATTGACTGAATGGGATTGTGCACCGTATGTTACCTGTAACTGTTGTTCCTTGTCCTGCAGAGAGCACTGGAGCTGTGCAATGCTCCTGTCTGATTCCTGCACCAGTGTGTGTCTCTCTGCCTCGGCCTCCTTCAGAGCGGCTTCTTTGGCCTGAAGCTCCGAGCGAGTTTTCTGAAGGGCGCAGCGCAGGTCCTGCGGCACAGAGACGAGTGGTCACACGTGCTGCACCCTTCATACTTCCGAGACTTCATTCACACTCACACACCCACAGACACACTAACCTGGTTGTGCTTTTCAGTGACCTCCCTGTGCTGCTGCACCTCCTGTAAATCAGCGTTGAGTCTTTCCTTGAACCTCGACAGGTCATCTCCCTGCCTCTGGCTCTGTCTCAGACTCCTCTGGCTGGCCTCCAGCTCCAGACCAAGGGAGAACAAGGAGCTCTGCACCCCAACCAGCTCGCCCTGCAGCTGGGCAAGCGTCAAGGACTCGCTGAGGCCCTCTGGAGCCTAGAGAATGACCACAGACCAAAAGGTCAATATCGGTATGGGTTGTGAATACAGTGTTATTAGTTATTAGTGTGTGGGCTACTCTAGACCTGCTCTATCTGTAAAGTGTCCCGAGATAACTTCTGTTATGATTTGACACTATAAATAGAATTAAATTGAATTCAATATGTGTGCACCATGTCTCACCTTGCATTGAGCAAGCTGGTTGCGGTGGACCATTTCTCTCAGCTTACACAGTGTGGTGTTCTGCTCTTCCATCAGCTGGTACAGCTCCTGGGCCTTTAAGCAGAATACATCACGGGTATGAGCACCTTCTCAACTACAGGTGTCATCTCACACAGGTTGACAACAAAGACCCGACACTCACCTCGTTGTCTTTGGTGCTGATGGACTCTGTGAGATCCTGAATGGTTCTTTCTTGACTCTGAGCAGCCTGGCGGATTGAACGCAGCTCACACTCCATCTCATTCAGCTTCTCCTGCAGCTTCTACAGACGGAAATATAGCCAGGTTACACTGTAAGGCTGTCATCAAACATATCTTATTGTAATTAGGCATTTCTAAGCGCCATACCATATTTTTGGCCTCGCTCTGCTGGATCTTGGCCTGCAGGGATTGGACCTGTAGCTGGGCCTTCTGAAGCTCGCTGACACACTGGCCGGCTGCACACTCATACTGGTTCAGTTGACTCTGCTGCTCCTCAACGAGGCTCTGTAATGGAGAAAATAAGGTGTCTGTGTTTCAAGTTATAAAAAACACTCAATGTATGTATGTGTGTATGTGCCAGAATCCAGCAGCCGAATTATTTGTGAGGAAAATATTTTTTTTTGTTTCAAATTCATGAAAAGGCAGAAGGCTGCGAGCTGCATAACATTTACAGTGGATTGAGTAATATGTGTACACTATTTACAAAGGCTGCTCATTCATGTGTGTACTGTGTAAAAAGCCATGACAGGCAGAGAGCCTATGAAAGGGTGGGAGAGTGTCTGCATGCTCAAAGTGCTCTGTGCCACTATTATCTTTACACAACCTTGTTTCCAACTTTCACTTACTAGAGGATGTAAATAAATAGGATACACAGACTTATACTTTGATTGACCAAGATCAATTTGTGGTTTAACATAGCTGAGATCGAATAAAACATTCAGATTTTTACTGTAATTAGTTTTGTTTTTCTAATAGAAATGATTATCATATCATTCAAATAGGGTTATTACACTAGCCAACCAGCGTTGAGATGATAGAATGGTCTGACATTGCGTGGTTCACTTTGCCTTAAGGGCTCGGAGTAAAAATAGGCCAGTTAGTGGGAGTCACTCTGTCTTAACGTCTCCCCACATCTAACCTACTTCGGTCAGCAGCCCTGGCTCGAAGATCAAACAGAGACAAATAATCACCCTAAAAAAAAAAAACTACTGCTGAGGTTTATTGTCTTGAGGAATTTTAGTATTGCACACATGAAATACAAAAGCATACTTGTCCTCACATACTAGAGCAGAAAATCCAGTGCTACAAACACTAGTTTGTAACTGGGAGACTGGTCATTTGTCTGCAGGCTTGTGAGTATTTGGCAGCTGTGATAGAAGTCACCGTAGAGCATCAAAATTGTAAATCGAAAACTATTTAAATATATAAGCAATTACATATTAATGAATTAAATATACACACATATTAAACGTTATGCTTTCTACTTTATTGACATGACTAATGACCTCTTTGTGCGTGCACACACACACAGGGTAATTAGGCCATGCTGTGTCACAGCTTACCTTCACCTGACTGCTCATGTAACACACACACACACACACACACACACACACACACACACACACGGTGAAGTGGTGAGAATACTCGTTTTGTGTCAGACATCGAAGCCTGTTGGGATGGTTCATTAATAGTGCTGCAAATACTGCAAACTTGCAGTGAATAGGCAAACTGCACTACCCCACTGTGTGTGTCATCATCCTGAAGTAGCAACATCGTTGTATTGATCATCATCACCATCCTTGTCAAGGTCTTATACCTGATGAGGACGTGGGGGAGGATACTCTTTGTACAAATCTTCCAACAAATCTTCCATGTAAGCCAGGTTCAGATCCTGATCACCAAGCCTGATCAGGGGGGGATCCAGCTCTGGTGGTCTCCAGCGCATGTGGTTGTCTCCTTCTCCCTCTGGAGTTCCATAAGACATTCCCAGCACAGAATCAGGGAAGGCCAGCCTTGAACGTCCATTACTGGAGTTCTGTCGGAGCAGCACAGGCAGCTTGCTCCCCTTAGAGCTCATGACTGGCCGGTAGACTGCATAGCTCTGCAGCAAACACAGGGCCAGAGAGAGGCTGGGTCCAGGTGAGGCTTGGCCATGTGGGGCTCCCATGTGCTCCTCAGAGAGGGAGTCAGATATCCGGTCATCTACTAGTTCCCTGGGGGAGCTCAGCGGCCCATCTGTTATGGCTCCAGGCTGAACATATTCCTCAGTCGTCTCTAAGGATGCTATAGAGGGGCTGGAGCTGGCTCGTCCAGCCAGGGTGCGATCACTGTCTGATGTCCTCGAGGGGTCCTGAGAACCAGGGACCAGAGTTAAAGAGGAGGGGGGTTCTTCTGAATCCTCCACATTTTTTCTTTCCCCTACTCCTTCTCCACCACCTCCCACTCCTCCAGTCACACTCCCTCCAATAACACTGGCTGAATATCTGGACGACGGCCCACAGGAAATGCTCCGTGCCAGCTTCCTGGGCACCTTACAGACAGCTTCATAGTCAGAGTCCGCCACCCGCCAATAGGAACATCCCCGACACTTCCTGGGAGTGTTGGGAACACAACGATGCGAGCCTGCCACTGTAACCTCTGACCCTGGACCAGCAGGACACTGAGGTTGGTGGTGGTGTTGACAGTCCAGGCCGTCGTCGGCCCAGGACTCATACAAAGAGTAGACCAGATCGTCCTGGAGCAGGGCACAGTACTTTGCATGAGTGAGACCTGAAATGTCCACCATCCCATCTCCTGGTCCTTCATCACCCCCAGGTAATGTTACAGCACCCTCTTCTGAGTTAGTTTTCCGGTAGAGCCCACCGATGCACTGCCTGAGCCGGTGTTTCTCCTGCAGGAGCCGCTGCAACCTCTCGATGGAAAGGGCCTCCACTCGGGCGATCACTGTGTCGAAGCGGTACATGCGGTCCAGCATGAAGGTGCACTTGGAGCAGGCGAACTCTCCTCTGCCGTCCCGGGTCAGCTCTCGCCCTAGAGCGTGAGACAGCAGCACCTGCAGGTTGAGCTTGGAGGTGGGGTGGAAGATCCATCGCCGCTGGTTACCGCAGAGCTCCCGTCCACAGATGCGACACGTCTCCTTCATCTTGAGATCAAGCATTCCACAGGTTTATAATTATCCTTATTTACTCTGACATGAGGTCACCCGGATCCTTATGATGAATTTGATCCCATGTGAACACCCAAGAGCATGACGTTTCAAGCTGCATCAGAGTAAACACATGCTTTGAGAGCACAATAAAAGCCTTTTTTTCATCTGAGATAATGTAAAGCTGCTCGTGACATCAGTCCTTGCAATGGCATCAAATTCAAAGACTTAAACATAGATGAAATGAGGTAGACAAGGAGAAGCATTACGCTTGTATAGAATGGTTGAGGTTCTTGGCAGGACTGAAATCCGTGAGGTAAAAATCTAGGTTAACAGATATAGTGACTCATTAAAAAATATCCATCAGCCCAGGATCGCCATTCATTTGCCGGAGGCGCAGGTGCATCGGGAATATGGCGCACACTCCCACAGACTCACAGCGAAGTCATGTGAATGTCTCATCAATGAGATGCAGTATTTATCTGGAAATCGTCCTTGCGCTGTCACCAAACCGCTGATTGGCGTTTCCCAGCAACACCGCACGAGCCTCTGCACCATCAATCGGCTGTCACGGACACACGAGCCGCACCGCGCGCAGCCAGGTTAATAATGCCCGGAGATCGGTAATAATCCGGATACGGACACGGAGCAGTAACAGGGGTCCTAGTACATTCTTCTGAATCTTTCCCCGGTGTCTGCGCCCGAACAACGGACTCTTCATTCATTTCAGAGCCTTAACCGACAGCTCGAGAGGCAAACACTGAATCTCGGTGCCGTTGCTTCGTGCAGTCGGAGATCTTCCGGGCTGATAACGGTGAAGCTCCCTGAACCAGACCGGCAGCGGCGGAGCGCACCATTTAGAGAATACAGGGGTTGGAGAAGCCCGGTGCAGTCATACAGAGATGTTGACCGTTTAATATCCACCATTAATAAGATTCAAAATGACCATTTTCATTATAAAACACACTATAAAATGCAAACCCGAAAATATTAGCTTTATTTTGGGGTTATTGGTAAAGAGACAGAGTGATGTTCCCCTGAGAGTCTGTTACTTGCTCCCGCCCGGTTTACTAAACTCTGCTCGCCTGACTGAACAGGTGAAATGCTCAGTAGCATGTTAACATTAGTGACGCTCTGTAAAATTAAAGAGTAGATACAGACTATATTCTATTGTAATTTTATAAATAATATATATATATATATATATATATATATATATATATATATATATAATTATATATTGGTATGACCATACAGTTTTGTATAATCAAAATCATTATTATAAGATATTATATATACAATGTATTCATTCTTTACAAGGTTTATACGTTACTACACTATATGCACTGTAGAAAACTACTGTATGTGATAACATTAGATATAATATCCTATTTTTTTGTCTAATATCCTATTCTGTCATAATCATGCTGTAGAGCAAGGGTTGACCAGAACTATTCACTTCCCAGTACTTTACACAAAACTGTACTGCATATGAAATACAATATAAAAAAAAAGATGAGTTGTATAAATTACAATTAGTATAAAACATTGCCTAATTTTGTATTTCTACAATAATCACGTAACCTATACTGGGAATTGTTTATATAACGTCAATAGACCACTACAGACAGTTCTACTAACTGACTACAGAACAGACCGATAAAATTGATCATTTTTATGTTCTATTCTATTTTTATTCATGTGTCCCGGGTCACCTGCCTGACCTTTTGTCATTCATTAGTATTTTATCAGGCCAGAGGATCTACAGAGTCAAAACAAAAGCAGGTTTTCAGTGAGTAATAAAACCAGTTACCTAGACAACACAAACTGTACAGCAGTTAGAGATGGCTGCTGTGAAGTCTGCATGAGGTTACATTATGAAAATAAACTTTGAATAGATTTCATTATCATACCGACAGTATAACATAGTCAGTGCTTCGCAGATTCTCATTTTAATAATCAATACATTGAGTCAGTTTTCATATATAAATATCAGTTTCAGCTGCATAACTGCTGTTACAACTACTGTTTGTCCTTTATTAAGTAATTAATAGTAGTGGAATTAGGCATTTGAAAGACCTGCCAGAGGATTTTTTAGTTGACTTGCTAACTTACTAGCATATTACTAAGCTTACTAAAAGTATAATCATACTGGTGTGGTGGTTTTCGTCACCAGACCAGCGTAACTTGTGTCAAAACATGCTATTGCCTCAAGAAGCACTATTTGTATTTTCTTGTTGCCGTGGTGCAGATATTTCAACAATGATTTCACTGTGGCGGTCAAACAACCAGGCCATTCTCATGCATTTGACGGTGCTATCTCTCAGTGACCACAATTTTTGTTTCCCCGAGGGTGCACAAACAGATGGTCATGCTGTCACGCTGTGACTCCCATGCAGATATGCAGAGCATCATCTTCAATGTGCGAGTCAGAGAGTCATGGAACCTTGTGTCTGCCTTAAGATCATTGATTGCTGATTATTTGAAAGATAATAACTGGGCCTGAGTCCTTTTCTCTAAATCAGATGTCGTTAGAATTTGCCGCAGACAGCCAACAACACACGTGGGAAGAATGCAGCTGATAATTAGTCTAGACATATGATACTTCTTCTTATTGATCGGATGTTTGTTTTGTGAAATTGAATGTTTAGAATTTAGTTCCAGTTCCACTACGCGTTCTTTTTGAAAAGGAAACCCTGTAAATAATTGTCTCAAGAGGTTTCAGATGACATTTATTTCCTGGCTCTTCCTTCTCTCTCCCGACATAGATTTGATCTAAATGGCTGAGGTGTCTGGGGAACTAATTAAGAGCTCTTATTGCGAATGTGTCTGAAACAACACAACTTGATATCAGTGTTGAGGTCGCTGAGCACTCAAAGGTCAACCTGACCTATCGACAACCCGGCTGAAACCAGACCCGCTAAACTGCTAACCAGCGAGATGCCTGCATGCACACACGGACATACGAAAGAAGGCGCCTCATGGGAATGTGTACACACACACACACACACACACACACACACACACACACACACACACACACACACACACACACACACACACACACACACACACACACACACACACTCTCTCTCTCTTTATGTCTTGCTTTACCACAGTTACACTGATCAGTAAAAGACACAAGTGTCATTTAAAGCTACAAAATATGGCAAACCATTTTTATGTTGCATGGTATATTGGAGAATACAAAACCATTGTCATATACATGTATATATATATATATATATATATATATATATATATATATATATATTAATTCTATATGCTGTCTCATTTGTGTGCACATATACTGTATGCACCATCAACAAACAACTACTGTCACCTCCCGTTGCGATGGTCCTCCACACTGACCCAAAACCCTGCATATCAACACACTGGTAGTTCAAATTCAGCCCTCACACAAACAAACAGCCTCTCCTGGTTGTACTTGCTATGTCTTTTCTTATCTATATAAAAACAAAATGTTGCATATCATATGCAAATTACTAGTCTTGTCACACTCTAAGGTACTAGCCCACTGTTCCCTTAGTGATAAAATGATTTAGTGCACACTAACCCAGACTCACTCACACATACAAAACTTTTACGCACACATGCACCCAGTGTGAAGTCTGAGCAGAGAGCCTGCCTGGCGAGGACATTTGCATCCTTCAACCACTACTGATTTACAAGTTAAAATGCCTCACCTAACAACAAATATGTTTGCAACCAATACTGTGATTCAGGCTATAGCCAAACAACATGACGCAACACTGCACAGCATTAGAAAGATGAATAATAAAGATAATTATGGTTATGATTATTAATTTATAGAACTGAAAATTGATGGTAAAGACTCCCTCTGAGTAGAGGGAGCTGACATGAAGGTAATGGTCCCCCTCCATTTGCAGTTTCATTAGAGGAGGGAGAGAAATGTGTCCTTGGGGATGTAGCCTGTAAATGTAATGAGATTCTGGCACTTTATGTGATGGAATAAACCCTCTGTATGATTTTTCACTGGAAGCCTCGGATGATGCTCCATCCATTGCAGTATTACAGTTCTAAGCACTTCATTTTTGTGTCGTGCTCCTTGCCTTCCTCTTCAGAGGAAGTTCATCACCATATATCTAGCACGTTGTTTGCCAATCAGATTGGAACACGCCACCGTCAATGACTCATTGAAACATTCCGGTTTAGATTGAACAAAGACAAGCAAAGTTTCAGCTCACCACAGAATGTTTCACTTTCACTTTTATGTTCACTTACTTTTTGCCAGGACATTGTATTACTGAGAGTAGCTGTATTGATTTTATTATGTTGATTTCTGCACAAAACATTCTGAAAAGACATTTTGAATACTGCACTTTCCTTCAGTGGCAAAATGAGAAGACATTTGGTCAAAGTTTGTTGGTTCTGTACCACAACCTCTTGATGTACGTGCTGTTCACATTGCACATTTTCTGATCTCCCTCTATCTTAAATACTATAGGGAATTTACAAATTATTCAAATATGTGTCATTTTTTTAACTACAGTTGTCAGCCCTTGTGTGCAAATGCAATGTGTCACTTCTCCATAAGGAGGCAGAGTCTGTCTGAAATTAAACAATGAGAACTGTGATGCTGTTCTGACACTTAGTGGAGAACTCTATAATGACACGTGGAGACTAATGAACATCAAAATACAGAGCTCCACATACCTGCATCTTCTGTCCGATGCGCAGCCTCTCTCGACCAAGTTCCTCCTGATAATACTGGAGCAGAAGAGACAGACTGTAAACCTACTGTATGTACTAATCTAATAATACATTTTTTTTATAAACTATCTTCACAATAAGGTAACATATACAAAATCAGTAAAGTTAAAGAATAAACCTTTACAGAAATCATAATCCATGTGTGTCAATACTTGCATGCGTGTTTCACTGCAGTGTGTGTGTTTGTGTTAGTGTGTGTGTGTTTGTGTTTGTATAAGTAGCAGTTTGTGTGAGCAAATAGCTCTTGTGACCTACATGAATAGCTGTTAAGATAAGGTTTAGGAATGTCACATATGCTGCTTCAGGAGCCTTGTCTAGAATAGAAGTCTGACCAGAGGAGACATGGTGGTCCAGAGGAATGCACTAAACATGAACAAGAAATACTCTACGTACATATATATATATATATATATATATATATATATATATATATATATATATATATAGAAACACTTTTACAGAACAATTCCTAAGGCTAGTGAAAGTTTGGATATCCATTTGCTAAGACTCAGCGGCAGAGACTGGCATTCAAAACTGAAATAAAATGTGTGCTTACATCCACATCCTTGTCCTTCTGCAGCAGAGAGGAAGACAGCTCCTGAACCTGTCCTTCGAGGTCTCCCACCCTGAGTGTGAGAGTCGTCTTCTCTCCGCTCAGCTCTGTGATGAGCGCCTCCTTGGAGCGCAGCTCTTTAGTCAGCTCCTCTATTAACCTGAACACAGACAGATGTATTGTTATTGAGACAGGGAGGTGGATTTGGTTTGTTTGGTCTTGGTGGTTTGAGGAGATTTCTTAGTATTTTGCACCTGTCTTTGTTGGTGTTGGATGAAGACAGGATGCTGGGAGGCCTCTCGTCCTCTGTGACGTCCTCCATGGGGGTGTCTAGGGAGAGGAGGGAGGCGTGGGAGTGCGATCCAGCCAGCGAGGCCATCCGCTCAGCCTCGCTGCGTGCTAGCTGGGCCTCCTGGAAATACACAGACATGAACAGTTATGACTTGTACATCTGAGGCACCTGTGTGTCAGTTCAACTAGCTGAAGGTGTGAGCAGACAAACCTCCTGCAGGAGCTGAATCTTGGTCTCAAGCACTTGCTCCATGTGGTCGATTTCCTGCTGTCTCTCCCGACATCGTCTCTGCAGCTCTGCCTCATTGTGATTGGACAAGCTCTCCGCTGTTGTGCTGTTTAACGGGGAAAATTTAATTAGAGGAATCACACTGAATACACATCAAACCAACTCAGTTTATAAACACACAAATGTAGTAGGAGGGCTCAGCATTAGAACATGAAGGAGAGCCAAAACGCAATGATGTCATCGCTTTCCTGTCTGCTACAGTGCTCATGGGATACCCAACACCCTCCCACTTATAGCAGAGATTACGTAAGTTGCCCCACTCATGTAGGCTTTTATTGTCATTGTAAGTGATGTTCACACAGTCTGACAGTGGTGAAAGGCTTGACGTAGATACAGCAGTGGATGCAATTTGGGTCTTTTTTTTCACGTTGTTAGTTACCTGGACTTTAAACATATAAACACTGTAAAAGCTACACAGATTTGAAATGAACCTTTTGAACTTTCTGAAATGTGAAATTCCTCACACGGATCCTGCTTCTTTGCATTCTCGGTTCATGACCTAAGTGTTCCCCTCACTCCTTCGGACCCCAACTGCGCAAGCATCTGTCTTTATCACTTAGTCAGGCAACGACGCTATCCCAGAATTTCTGCTCCCAGAATGGCACACGCCACGCTGTCGCCATGAGTCCTGTCCTGGACCCTCTCGACATACGTTTTTAACTCTGTCCACCGCATGCAACAGCTCAAATAACTGGGATATTTTGAACCAGTCTGAGTAATGCGAATGTCTGTCTTGTCTGTCTTTATGTGTAGCGGACAAGCGCTTCATGCCATGCGCCAGCCTTTCTGCAGGACATCAGTTATCTGGGTCTGTCAACAACGCAAACAATTTAGAAATGCTTTGAGTTCATGAGATTGAGATTCAAGAATAGGTGTTGGTTGGACTGTAACAATACTACAGAAGAAGAGCGCTAGTGACGAACTGCAACAGAATAAAGGCCAGTAATAACAGCCAATGTATCCTTTTAAAGAGCACCAACAGTTGGCCAATGATAAACTATACTGATTCAAACGTCAACAACCCTGACCTTTAAGCGGCTTCTCTGTTGATTTCAGCAGTAGCTATTAGGAAATGTAAGGCATATAGCGTGGGAAATGATATGCCGCCATGCTAACAACGTGGAAAGACGTCCACCATTGCCTACATTGCCCATGCAATCTACTAAACAACTGCAGCAGGCTCAAGCTCCATCCTGGAGCAGGAGAAGCACCGCAAGTAGAGGAGGACCTCTGTTTCAAGGAATCAACTCTATCAAAAAGAGACAAACCACTGTCTTTAAATAACATTAACTGGTCCTCCCTGTGTTAAACTACCGGTATACATAATCACTCCTCAAGCACCACTTTATTTTGGACAGATACTTGCTTTCATGAATGCCCAAAGCTGAATCCCCTGGTTAAAGGACACTCTCTTCATCATGACAAATTTATAACACCAGCAGTTGTTACAGCCTGTCAACAATAATCCTAAACAAGACTTTTGTAACATGTCATTGGTTTAAGTTGTGGGTTTCATTCGCCTATCCATGAAGGTTTGCGTGTGTTCATAATCTGTGTGTGTGTGTGTGTGTGTTATCTCTATCAGCTGCTGTATGACATATGAGCTGTTAAAGATTTGAGGTGTTGCCACAGTTAAGACAGGACCATGGAGCCAACAACAGCCATAGATGGGCATGCACACGCACACAACTTTCATAAGTCAAATGGACCGACAGATATAAATTGAGCATAACAGAGGATTCATCTAAGTTATGAAAGCCTGAAAGTCAAACAATCTTCCCAGCAGTAAACAATACGTACTGTACCAATCAAAGTATACGTGACCAAAGAAGACATTAAAGTAATTGGCTTACACAGGCTGTTAACGAAGGGTATCTAGGCAGTAGATCTGCACTTTCAAAGATAGTCACTCATTTGATTTGACTCATTTAGTTAATTTAAGGTAAGGCTTGCACATACTAACTAATAATTATGATGAATATTTGTGGACTTACAGTGCTTTGTCCAGAAGCTGCTGTTTCTCCTGGAGCTCCTGCTTCAAGCTCTCTACTTCCACCTTCAGCTCGATGTTCTGCAACAGATGAAAGTAGTAAAGTCAGTCCTCAGTCATCGGTTAATCGCTCATTACACATCAACAACACACATCATCTCCTCCAACAACTGCATTAAATCATGCAACAGAAAATGACCATTTGTAACTATAGTGCAATTATCAGTGGAAGTGGATGGTGGCCAATTACTATAATATACTTGTTAAAGTGATTGAGAAACCCTGCAATATTGACAAACAAATCAATTTTAAGATAGATGTTTAATCTATAAATTCTGTATTTACATAAAAAAACAATAAAACATCCTCATACGTCATACTTGCAGACCTACTTAATAAAAAACATGCCAAATATGATATATATATATATATATATATATATATATATATATATTCATATAGCCACCATATTTGGCTTGGAACAGTTAGTAATTTATTGTGCCTATGTGAAAAATAGGATATTCATTTAAATGTCTGAGGCTGAAACAGTGAAATTGATGGGATGTACAGTCTTGTCAAGTATATATTTATTAATATAGAAATACGTGTATATTAAAGCTTAAACACGCCTATGGTTCACCCACTCAGGTGTTTTCACTTAATCAGCTGATTAGACCTCCTCTCAGGACTGTGTGAGCTGTAATCAGCCAGAATAACTGAAGACACCTGTCTATAAGGACATGGCCTATAAGGACAATTGTCACTATCTGATGTGAGTCGAGTGCAGATGTGAGATGTGCATGCTCAGATTTAAACGGTTTATGGCATAACGCCAAGGGATCATAACGCCAAGGGATCCGGCTGCAAGCAAGGTAGGCACGTCTGTGTCATACTGAAATTTGTGAAATCCATAAAATAATAAACTTTTCTCATTACAAACAATAACAGAAGATGGAAATCATTTCAAAAACATTTTTGCTATCTATGATTGTTTCATTGCTAACGTTAGCTCAAAACGCCATTCAAGTGACAGCCTTTGCTGTGTTTGATTGCTAACTTGTAGCCAGCAGTCAACGAACTTCGTTATGTAGGTCCATTTTTATTGTATTGACATTACAGAAGTCTCTCGTTAGCAGGTTCTTGTCGGCTACTTCAGCCTCTAATCTAGAACTGACATCAGGGATCATGCCGTGAAAATGTGATGCCTTACGCTAAATAATAAATTACTGCTATGTAATGTACCTATCTCATTATTCTCATCTCATTATGTGAGTTGCGTGTGCGCCGCGTCATTGTCGCAAAGTGACGCATGCGCAACTCACATCTGCACTCGACTCACATCGGGTAGTGACAACAATATTTGCCTTTCAGGGCAGACATTTTGACTTGTCATAGCGGGAAATGCACAGCTGTAATTGATAACATTAAAAACTGTGGCATGGCTTACCTCGACAGCTGATGGAACTGACTTAGTTTCACCTGTACTTTTCTCGCTACGCCAAGTCAAAATGCCTGCTGTGAAATAGGTCTAATACAAAAGTGATGTAGTTTGTGACGTTGTAAAGTTTGTAAACCAAAGTAAAGTTCCATTATGATGGGGATAAAAACACAATAATAAAAATATTCTCATATGACATATGTAGCCTTACAAATTTGACTTATGGACAGCAGCAAATCATATAAACATGATTAATTGCAAAGCTTGTCATGTATGTTGACACCGTCAATCACAACGTCCTGCTATCTAAATTATCCCATTTTGATTTTTCGGTTCAAGCAATTAATTGGTTTCATTCGTACTTGTCTCATAGAGAGCAATGCACCGTGGTGGACGGAGTTAGTTCTGCTTACATGGGTTGTCCAGTAGGAGTCCCTCAAGGGTCCATACTGGGGCCCATTTTATTTTCATTATATATTAATGATTTATTTGAATACTGTTTACATGTTGACGTCCAGCTTTACGCGGACGACGCTGTAATTTTTACGGAAGCAAAAAATCCTGAGGAGGCAGCACGTGTCCTTTCAACAGCTCTTACACATATACAAACATGGCTCAAAAGGTCATGTCTTATTTTAAATGCAAAAAAAACTGTTTGTTTATATTTGTCGAAGCAACCTTCTACTATCACACCATCTCAATCTGGGGTGTTTTTAGGCACAGATGAGTTGGAAGTTGTTAATGAGTTTAAATATTTGGGCGTGATTATAGACTCTAAACTCTCTTTCAAAAATCATGTCAAAATGATATCAAAAAGAATTAAATTCAATCTGTTTAATTTTAAGCAAATTAGAGGATCTCTGTCAGATGCTGCTGCTCTGATGTTCCTTCACTCAATGATATTTTCACATCTGAACTACTGCATCACCAGCTGGTCTATGACGGGTCCTACTATCCTAAAACAAATTGAGCTTTTGTACAAAAAGGCACTCAAAACTCTAGATAAAAAACCTTTTTCTTATCATCATTGCATGATCTTGGAAAAATACAACTTATTAAGCTTTGATAATTTCTGTAAATTTTCGTTAATATGCTTAATTTATAAAGTACTACATGGCTTGGCGCCACCACCACTACAAGAGTTTATTAACTACAGACAGACTCGGATCACCAGAGCTGTGGCAAACAGGGACTGTGAGGTTCCTTTTAGAAAAACCTCTTTCAGCCATAATGCACTATCTATTAAAGGTAGTGCATTATGGAACACACTACCCCCGAATATAAGGGAATGTCCCACTTTGGCCACCTTTAAGAGCCAGGTAAAGGTATGGCTCAGAGCTAACTAATCGTGCAATCATCGCTGACTGCATGCTGTACCGTTTAGCCCAATAGAGCATATTGATGATTAGTGTCTACGTTTTAACACTTATTAATGATTTGTCTAGTTTATTTCTCTATTATTCTGTTTTTATTTGTTTTTTTATATAACAAATGTAATTGCTGTCTTGGATCTGGCTTGGAGTTAACCATGCATGTGGACATCTTTATATGGATTCTGTGCTGTATTGGCTCGATGGAGCATACTACCGAATTGTGTCTCTGTTTTAATATTGACTAATGTATTTCTCTTTCTCTATTCTTCTTCTATTGTAATGGACTACAGATGGAAATTAGCCCTTGTGCTACAATCTGGCAATTTTTACGTGTACTTCTATACATGTTCATTAAATTTGCATTGTCCTAATAAAGAATTTCAAGTATCGCAAAGACAAACGACTACTAAATGTATTTTACATCATGCTGGTGTCTGTATGTCTGTTCTGTATACCCGAGGTTATTACAGATTCTATATTAAAATAGTTTTGACACACTGTATTTCATTGCTTATATGTTCACTGGGTTTGTCCGAATCTCCCTCACATCTCGAGCACCTTTATGTCTTGTTTCTTACATCTCTTCATCACACGCTAATCTGTCTGTCTCTGCTGTGTGATTTAGGGCTGGTGAGTGTTGTGTATCATCAGTACAGAACATCTGACCGTGCTGTCGTGGCTGGTATATTTAGAGCAGGAGAATTCCGGGCAGCTCAGATATTCACCCCTGGGGCCAAAGACTAAACTCCACAGCTTGTTTACCTGTTGGGGTCCACAGGGGACATTTCAGGGCCAATAAGGGCTCTTACATTTGGCTACGGGGCAGAGGATTTAAACCGCAGGAGGGAATTGGTGGGGCTCATTCTTTCCATTCTGACTTCAGAGAGGAGCGACAGGACAGTTTATCTGTCTGTTGGACTTGGTCTGTTGGCTCATGCTCATCTCAACAGATCTTGTCCATCATCTCTAATTTAGCTGCTTCTCTGTCCCTTCCTCTCTCTCTCTGTCTCTCCTCTCCTCCCTATTCTTTTCTCTCTTTCTGTTTTAGAAAAATGGTATGTACCTCTTTAAGCATGTCCAAGCCTGTTGACCTTCCCCTGTCCCTGTCAGAGAGCCTGAAACCCACTCATAAACATGCTCCTGAGAGGCACCGTGAGTGCTCAGCACGCACACACTGCTGGCTGCTACACACACGCACACATTCATTCGGCACATGCGTCCAAAGCACACAGCACGTACACAATAACTGTTCACGTCTTGTTTCTTACAATCATAGTGTAATTAATCAAAGTTGTTAAACTATACATGTGCAGTAAGAAAAAAGGACGGCAGAAATGAATTCTAAGGGACATGAAGAGGTTGTGTTTAGTAAAGTAGAAAAAATGCATATATTATTAATAGCCTGTTTCTGTATCAATCTAAGAGTGGATGTGCAGTGCTATACTGTATTCAATGTTTAATATATATGTTTATATATAAGTCTTGAGTGTATACACTTTTGTCAGGGTTTATTTGCTGCAAGCTCTTTAATAACTTTGACACAAAGCTCCTATTGATAATTCATTTTCTTCAGACCAATTAATCTCTTAAGAACTCAATTGTACACTACTAAGTGAAGTAATGCAGCAACTAGAACGTATGCAACACATCACCAGGCGTGCTCTGCACAGCTAATGACAGTAAATGATTCACCTAAATGCTCTAATAATAAATAATGTAACACCCAAGTAAGAGGAATAGGGATAGACCGATGATGGGCCCTGGCCGATTATCGGGACGTTTTCTGGCAGTTTGCAGATTATCTGTATCAGCGTTTTATTTGCCTGATAACTGATGAAGTTATTTAATTAAAAAGTGTGCTACTTTGGCTCTATGTCTGTCCCTCTGCTTCGGTTTCACTCACCACTGAACCTGACTTAATGTCCCACCAACAACACTATCTGACTATCTTTCACTGTGGATTACGTTGAAAGTTTCTAATTTATTAAATAATAGCTTGAAGCATTTAAACATAGTTTTTTTGTTGGAGTTTGTAACATTCCAAAATCCTAATTGAAGATTTTCATTTTCACTGTAAATGCATATCGGTTCCAAATATCAGTTATCGGTTTCATTAACTACTACACTGTTAACCCAAATGAGTTGACTTTACTAGAAATTTGCGCGGAACCCCGTTGCCTTAAACCGTTCAAGTTTTTACACAAGGTGAAACTTAACAGGTCAAGTTGTATCATCACAGAGCAGTAAGTTGATGCAGTAAACAAATCAAGTTTACATTAGTAGTGATTACTAAACATCATTAGTAAACTTCCTTTTAAATATAATAAATATGAGATATCACACTGTACTCATCAAAACTATAAAAATACTTCCTCATAAATATATTTTTTTCTTTGTTACAAAATAGTTTTAAGAACAAAGTATTCTATACATTAGTTCAATTAAAACAGATAGGAGAACAATTCAAAGATTGTAACTTCCAATGTAATCTGCAGGAATGTGATTAGCTGTACCCCCCCTCACTGCCCAGACCCCACCAGTCCCCCCCCCGGGTCTCGGTCATGGTGCAACCATAAATGTAGATGAACATGAACACTAAATCAACCATTCAAAACAAAAACCCAGATAACATAAATGTATACCCAAAACATTAACAGAAAATTATTAAAACACACTTTAACTAGGACAGAAACCGTGTAGAACATATATATTTTCCCATGAGCCTTTGCGTCGCTTCAGCCAGAACAGTTCCAATGACCCCGCCCCTCCCACACAGAAACTTAACATCCTTAGTTATCTCTGCTTAATATATGTGCACTGCATACTTAAGCTGATTATTACGAACAACTAATGTGGTTTAGTAATGAATATGGTTTTTTACATGAAAACATGAAAGAAAACATGAAAGAATAAGTAGTGACCACTAAAGTTTAATTACCACTAAATCTGGGTTTACAGTGTAATAATCGGTATCAATATCGGTCTTGAAAAACCAGTATTGGTCGATCCCTGAAGAGGAACACGCGTGTGTGTGTGTGTGTGTGTGTGTGTGTGTGTGTGTGTGTGTGTGTGTGTGTGTGTGCGTGCGTCAACAACTTGGCTTACAGTAAGAGAGACATTTTCCCATCTTGAAGCAGCTCTATATATAGACACCCCTCACAGTGCACCTGCTATTCTGGCCTGCCGCCCCCTTAGCAACAGATCCCCTAATAACCAAACTGTGCAAGAGGAGGGACACGGCTGACAGAACTGTCAATCATAAACAAAACACACCTGCAACACTGTTACTGATCATCTACTGACAGATATTATAAGTTACTCTTAATTCATCTATTGATGATGCTATATTCCATACTAAACCATTTACTGTACATGTTCTGGTACAGTAGCATCACTTCATTTCCATCAATGAAAAACTGTGAAATGTACTATTTTCAGTACGAGATGCTAAATATGTAACTAACAATTATGTTTATGATTTGATTAATCTGCAGATTATTTTCTTTATGAATCTATGATTAGTTTTGTCTAGGCTATGAAATGTTACAAAATGCTAAAATATCAGAATTCAAACATTTAGTTAACTATGCCACAAGATTGAGAAACTGGAACTAGAAAATATTTGGGATTTTGGTTCGATAAAGTAATGATTGGTTATTATCAAAGTAGTTGCTATTTAATTTTCTCTCTCTGCTTAAGCGCCATATTTAATCACAATACATATAAAATAAATCGCTACATTTTACAATGTCATTTTACAGTGTATTAATGAACTGACATGACTGAGTTTGAATGTTCTGTATGTAACAAACTATGTGGTGAAGAGACACATACAATCACACACAATCACACACAAACACGCGTTGTGATGCATGAGTTGTGTCATATGGACACTAAATAAATCAGTGCACTCAGGCCTGCTCTATAAATAAAATCTCTGGAGCTCTGAGAGAGATCACTATGTGCCCAGGACCAACACACTGACTCTGTACTGTATTACACTGACATGCTTTGGCGAGAGGAACAGTGACACTCATGACGCTCAACCAGCAGGGCAACGAGCTACTCAGGTCAGATAACGACTACGGAACAAATATTTAGTCTCCAATAAAACAGCAATTAGACCGATTAACCCTTCAGCCACACAGGGCGAGAGATTGTGAAGCACAAGGATTAAAATCCAGTCTGAAGTGGGATCACTTTACTCAATCACTGCTGGTATGCAGTAATTGTAGAGGATAAGTGGCAGGCCGCTCAGGTCTTGTTCGGCTGGATCAAACAGCCATTTAGTTCTTCTCATATCAAAGAGTTGTTGATGATCAGAAGGGATTTGGAATAAGGGCAGGAATTAAGAGGCGAGTATTGAATGCCCACTGACAAACAGACAACAGCTGAACAGGGTCACCTTATTATAGGTGCACACATTACACGCAGATACACAGGGATGCATATGGATTCATACACTCAGAAACAGCAGCCTACAGATCTAAACGCATGCATAGAAATGACACACACAGAGGAAGAGGAATGACAAATGTTGCCAATTATAGGATTATAATAATGAATTATAGGACTTTCTTTGAGTGTCTATGATTAATTTGTTAATTGTTTAATAAAAAAACTCAAAGCTATGCCATTTATTTAGATAACAGAGAGAATCAACAAACCCTCACATTTGAGAAGCTAGAACAAGATAATGTTGGAGGACCTAAAGAGATATTTTGCTGATTCATATTCAGCTCTGTATCGTCTTCGTGTGGGCAGTGTGTTTAGGTAAACATAGGGCTGCACGATTATGGCCAAAAATGATAATCAGAATTATTTTTCTATCAATATTGAGAGCACGATTATTGATCACGATTATTCATTGTTTTTAGGGAAAGATTTGTATTGCACTTTCACATGCACTGTAAATAAATAGAACACTGCTAAATTCCTGCAAATGTATAAATATTTGCATCAACATAAGACTTAAGATAAGATTCTTCTTAACATGAATTCAGCGCATCTCCTAGACGCAAAATATAAATAAATCTGTACCGAACCTTTCACCCAAAATTAAATCAACAGAAGACTGTGTTCACTTTCATGTTGTGCTACATTCCTGCTAATGAACAAATCGTTGAATCAAAACAAGACTTAAAATAACTGGTCACTGGAGGGGGTGCTGCTGCACAAAACTCTAAGTCACTAGTGTAAATGGAAATAGCTGCTCCATCTTAAAGGACAGCCCACCTTAAGTGAGCCTGTGCTGAAGTTGTTGCTAGCTTCGAGGCTAACCCCATTCACGTTAATCAGCAGATGGCAGCAAGACACAGGAACTTAGCTCGGATCTTGAGAAGTTGTAGCATTTCTAAACACCTCACTTAGTGGAACTTATTGAATTTTTTTTTTAATAAGGTCAAATGAGGCCAGAGACTGCTGTGGCACTAAAGAGCTAAAGACAGAGTCAGTGGTAGGGCTGAGCGATATGGAGAAAATCAATATTCACATATATATGACATATATCACAATATTTTTGACAAAATACCTTGATATCGGTAGGGTTGACTTTGACTTTTTTCACAAAGTATTTTTTGAAATAATCTTCATCAGTAATGTGTGGCTATAACGACAAAGTGGGTAAAGGCAACGAAAAGAACAGCTAGAACATTCTGGTCAGTTCAGAAAATTACTGTACATCATTTTACTGCAATGCAGCGTTTAAAAACATGAAAAGACAACACTTATGCCATATTTTGATTTGACAAATTCCAAAATCTATTATCTATTATATTGCCCAGCCCCAACGTGACTGAATGAATGTACCTGATCATGGACGATCCCCAATCTGCTTAATGAGGTCAGTATCAGCAGTAATACTGATCCAGTGTATCGGTTTGATACATCCACAGATAAAAGATAAAGTAAACGCGAACACTAATCTGACCAACTTTTAGTACATTTTTGATACTTGGTGTTCACCGTTAACCCGAATTAGTGGACTAGTTTACTAGAAATTTGCGTGGAAACCCGTTGCCTTCAACAGTCTAAGTTTTTACACAAGGTGAAACTTAACAGGTCAAGTTGTATTAACACAGATCAGTAAGTTGATGCAGTAGACAAAGTTTACATTAGTAGTCGTTACTAAAAATGATTAGTAAACATAAATCATTTTTTTCTGAAGTCATGTTGTATAAAATAAGCATGTTAAGTTAAAGCTTTAGAGTGTAACTTTTTTTTATATTAATGCCCGTTACATCCAAGCCATTGCCAAATGAGTTGATACAAATCGTATCAAGACTATATCAGCTCCACAAAACTCTCGGTGTATTTCTCAGTATGACTATGTTCAGAAACTGGTGTCGGCCGGCGACTTTCGCACGCAAATAATCGAGTGAAGACAATTACCTCAACTGAAGAGTCAATCATGTTTTTTTAGTTGTCCGTGTCCTCCTTGGCTACTCGCACTTATTCTTGTCATTACTTAGAATTCCTCACGGGGGAGAAAGAAACTACGCACTATAGCTTTAAAGATGCAAAGAAACGACTATAAAACATTATGCTACTTATCACTACTAAATTAGTTTTAAGAACAAAGTATTCTACACATTAGTTCAATTAAAACAGAAAGGAGAACAATTCAAAGATTGTAACTTCCAACGTACTCTGCAGGAATGTGATTAGCTGTACCCTCCCCTCACTGCCCAGACCCCACCAGTCCCCCCCCCCCCCCCCCCCCCGGGTCTCGGTCATGGTGCAACAATAAATGTAGATAAACATGAACACTAAATCAATCATACCAAGCTAAGACCCACGTAACAGAAATGCACACCCAAAACATTAACAGAACATTATTACAACACACTTTAACTAAGACAGAAACCATTCAGAACATATATTTTTTTTTCCCATGAGCCTTTGCATCGCTTCAGCGCAGAACAGCTCAAATGACCCCCGCCCCTCCCATACATTACATTACATGTCATTTAGCTGACGCTTTTATCCAAAGCGACTTACAATTGCTACATATATCAGAGGTCGCACGCCTCTGGAGCAACTATGGGTTAAGTGCCTTGCTCAGGGACACATTGGTTGATGTATCACAGTAGGAATCGAACCCAGATTTCCCACACCAAAGGCATCTGTCATATCCACTGCGCCATCATCACCTGAATATAGAAACTTAACATCCTTAGTTATCTCTGCTGTATATGATCTGTGCACATACTTAAGCTAATTATTACAAACAACTAATTTGATTTAGTAATGAATATAGTTTTTAACAAAACATGAAAGAATAAGTAGTGATCTGGGTTTACAGTGTACATATACCAAAACTTTGGTTGAAAACCCAGGCCTGCCAATGGCTTATACACATGCTGTCATGATAAACCTTTTTTTAAATGTCTTATCATAGGCTTATTGCTGAGATTCTACCATAGGTTTACAGGTGTGTCTCACAGGGTCTCTATAGATTTGTAGTGTAATCTAGTTTAGTATATTTGGGCTATGGGGTAAAACTAAATGTACACTGTCTCACTTAAGGGCATAAAGTCTTCACAAACCCCAGTGTAAGACAACGATACACAGCAAAACTGAGGTCCAGCTGGAGAGACGTCAGAACAAACTGCATCATCCTGAGCAAAGAGCTAGCTAATGTGTAGTCCTTCACAGGCCAGCGTTGTCTAAAAACAGCTAGTTGGTAAAACAAACACATGGCAGGTCACCTGACTCTTGATGACCTACTCAGTATCAAATCTCTCAAAATCAATGATTTAGTGTAACAACCCTTGGCCCCTTAAAGAGCAACTCCCCACACCACATATAGTCCCACTCATCACCAGTCAAACAGGTTTCCACTCATTTCCTCATGCTCGATGAGAGGTGCCCTACTCACCGTACGATAGACATCCTCACTGCTCTCCTCGTACTTCTGCTGTATCCTCTCCTCCAGGAAGTAGATGCGGAGCTTGAGGCTGAAGTTCTCCTTCTTCAGGTCATTTAGGTGCTGTGACAAAGTACGGTAACCGTTAGACATGACGGTCAAAAAGCACCGAAACAGCTTGACATGTCCGTTTATAGGTCAGAAATGAACAGTCGTCTTCGACCTCTCCGTATCATGGGGGAATACGGAGTCCATTTTAAAGGACAGCGACTGTTATAGCATGTCCATGTGTTAGAGTCCGGTAACCGTTAGACATGCTACCTCCTTCTCCAAAAGAGCATAATGTCAAAATAAACAAATTATTTACAAAGTGGTATCCTAGCCTCTAACAGGCCATTGGGATACCATCTACAAACACACACTAAAACTAACACACACACACACACACTACAGTCTATAGTGCAGAGGGCGACTCTGCAGCCCGGCCGGTCAGAGATGGAGCCATTTCAGCTCCATGGTGTGTTCTGGTCTGCTAGGGGGACGCGACAGGCGCTTATTTTACAGGAGGAGACATCCCTGGAATCCCAGACTGCCAGGGGAGATGGGTGGAAGGGGAGAAGAGGGGAGGGTGTAGGGGGAGGTAAGAGGCTCAGGGCTCACAGGCAGTTG
Source organism: Gymnocephalus cernua (assembly GCA_023631565.1). Taxonomy (NCBI): domain Eukaryota; kingdom Metazoa; phylum Chordata; class Actinopteri; order Perciformes; family Percidae; genus Gymnocephalus; species Gymnocephalus cernua. The sequence continues at coordinate 16,987,232 of CM042436.1, read as the reverse complement.
TGATATAAAGGGAAATCTCACCCCACTGCAAAACGGGAGCGCCAAAAGGAACAAACAAGTCCCTTTCTGTCCTTTTCATTTTGTCTGCCTTCTTTCAGATGTATTGAAAATAATTTGTCCAATTTAACCACTTCCCTATCTGCTTGTGTGGAGGTTGATCCCCATTGAGAGAACAGCTGAAACGCCGTCCACACACCAGCCTGCATGTTATATAATCACAACAGTGACTCACCTTTATTTAGTCTCTACCAAATTAGGGATATGACAATCTTTGTTATAGTTTGCTATTTTGCATATTTATTACATTAACACACTCAGGGTGCTAATACACTTAACAAGTTCATCCAGCTAGGAAACACTTGATTACGGAAGTGTTTCTTTGGAGAGACACTGTACAATTACCCTACTTTGGGAGTTTTCACTAAGAGTGAAATCTCTGCAACATCTACAACTACTTAAAGTAATTTAACAACTTTATAGTATTACAATGCAGATCTAATGGTTTGTATTGCACCTTGATCTTCAAAGTACTAGTATAGCTGTCAAAGAAATATAGTAGGCTACAGTAAAAAGTACATACTTTTGTAGATGCCTAAAGTAGCCTAATATACAATATAAATACTAAAGTCAAGTATAAGTATCTCAAAATGTATCACTGGCCTTAAATCTCTCCAGAAAATAAGAATATGTAACATGTCTGGCTGAGAGTAGTGAGTGACAATGCCTCTAAATTAAAAAAAGATAAAAGAACCTCAGGTTCAAGAGGTCAAAGGGCTCAGTCAGACCAGACCCATATCATTAGAGTATTATATTTACATGAATTAACGTTGTCTAAAGATTAACACAGAGTCAAAGGACACAGTCTAATGTAAAAGGGGTGACAGCCAACACAAGAATTATCACCCAATGAAACAGCTTTTGTTGTCTCTTTTAGCTAGCTATATACTAGGGTATAGCAATACATCCATGGACTATAGTTAATTGTTTGGTAGTAAAGATAAGATAAAATAAGATAAGATACACCTTTATTGATCACCAGTCTCAATAAATTCGGTTTCAGGCAGTAGCAGGTAATGATTTCAGATAAAGAAAGACAAGAAATAGGCTAACAGAACAAAACTGATAAACCCACTGCAACAATGCTACCTGCCCTGCAGCCAGACAGGGACAAAGTTAGCAAACAGCTAAAGCTAGCTAGTGAAGAAGTTAGTGAGTTAAAAGCCCATACATTTTTCTCAGAAGCTGGCGAAGACTCAAACAGAGCTAAAAGCAGAGTAAATATTGGACTTACAGACGTTTGGTGGTAAGAAACATGAGTCCAAATGAATGTTGCCTGGAAGTGAAACTACAGCTGTATGCTAACATGTTAGCCAAAACAACTTACTGTAATGAGTGATGATAACATGATGTCACAAGTAACAGCTTGTTGTGCTGGTTTTGTGCCCCCTATTGGCCCAAACCCAACGAACAAGCACTTGACACACTTGAGTCCCTGAGACACATTGATATATTGTTTCTTTTCCACTTATTTTACTTCAGTTAGAAGCATAATGTTATTAAAGGGGATGAGTCAATGTCATCTGACATTTAAAAGGGAATACATTTACCATATGCCTATGATGGTTACAACAGTTATGCTAAAATCAGAAACTCCCCTAACCAGCATGGGAAGGCAGAGGGGCTAGTGAGACAGGTGAGTGGAAAGAAGTTGGATGAAATAGGAGAGCTGGGAGCCACAGTGCTATTAATAGGGAGGTGTCCTGAATCACACAGAGCAGTGAATCCCTGAATGTCCCACAGTGAGATGAGTGAAAAGAAAGAAAATAACACAGGCTCCACTAAGTCCTTTTTGATCTCATAATGAAAGCTCAGCTGAAATCAAGTTTCAAGACAAATGTCCAATGCAAAGAGCATCAATATGAAGTGACTGAGACATGCGGTCAACACATGCATCTACATCATTACGCATTGATGCATTCGGTGAGTGTGCCCATTAAAGAGTCACATTACATGCTGTTGCTAAATAATTCTGAGCAAAGATAGGACAGGCGCCAACCGGAGTCTCCACACAACATTAGGGATGACATCATGTACATAGTGTGTGTGTGTTTTTAAACTCCACACGTGGCACAACTCACACACTCTCTTTTCAGCTCTCCATCAAAGACGAATACATAGGAGTGAATGTGTGTAAATACGTGCGTGCAGTAGCCTATGTGTTTATAGCTGTGTAAAAGTGACACAACCAAGAATTGGCAGCCATGTAAGAACTCCAGCTCTCAGTTCTTTCAGAAAGTAACTCCAGCTTTCGTGATTAGTCTGTGACACCTCCTGTTTTAACAGGGTTCAGTTGCAGCTCCAGAATAACTTTAAAGGACTATCACTGGTGATGAGTTTATATGATATAGTTATAGTACTTGACTTGATTTTTTTTTGTTTTTCCAGATCTGGTATGTGTCATGAGGTGCTGAGGTGTGTAGTGTAGAAAAAGTGTGTTGGACTTCATCAATATAATACTGCACAGCCTGGGGTATTTCAAAGGATAATCAGCCATACTTGTGTAACAACTTGTGTTTACAAAGAGAATAAGCTGCAGATTCTACTATTGGGTTATTGTCACATCGCTAGATTATCTCCAAAGCACTGTGTCAGCGCTGGAGCAAAACAAATGGATGCGCGAGTTAACATTGTGGGATAGGGGAAAGTTCTGGCTTGTTTGTAACCCTAGCGCAAGGGGAGGAGAATGCCGGCAGAAATAGGCGGCCAATGGAAGGCTTTATCCCAACCGTCTACATTTGGTGAGTCAGACTATTAAAGGGTACACTGCAAGACTGCAAATGGACAATGTACACCCATACAAAGTGGGTTATACTTGTGTGCTGTGTTTACCAGAAGAAACTATCGATTAACAATCCTGTAGGTTCTAGAAAAAGTTCCCTGTGGGATGTTTTGTTTGTCTGGGTATGAATTTGGGTCAGAAATGGTCTCCATGCGCATTACAACACCCTGATGCCTGTCAAACATCAAAATATAGACTTTTTTTACAATGCGACTGGTAGGCTTACAATGCCCAATAATAGTGCAGGATGAGAAATCCTAAAGTGGGCCATGCTGTACCCAGAGGCAGACTTTCACCACCAGGAGGGTTCAGGGTGTTTTCCATCTGCTATCATCAGCTGCAGGTGTTCTCCTTTTCTGTAGCTACAGCAGTTTAATAACAGAGCTTGGGTATGAGCATGAATTTTCTTTATTAGACATTACTGATTTTCTCAGCGTTGAGTGATCTGATCTCATAGCAAGGATATAGCATCAAAGCAAACCAAATCAGTTCATTGCTTCTTTTAGGAACATGTGCAGCCACAAGATGGCACTGTAGCATATTTTTATAAAGACTGTTTACAAACCAAAGTATTGTTCATTATGCTGAAGGACAGGGAAGTGCCACTCACATCAAGCTAAATGACAATTTAAAGTAAAGGCTCTCACCTGTTCAAACTGCTTGAGTGTGTGGAGCTGAAGAGGAGGAGAGTTGTCTGTTTCATCGCTACACAAATCTAAGCAGAGGGGAAAAAAATTGTGGGAATTAACAATATATAACATATATGAGTTTATGTTTTCACACAAGCCTAATAGTTTTTTAATAAGAGCTAGGCTATGTACCTGTCATGTGACCTGTGATCTTGGATGAAGTTGGCTCTTCCACAGCACTGTCCAGAGACACAAAGTAGCATAGTCAACACACACACACGCACACACAACAGAGAGAGTGATAAATAAACCTGTGAAATCAGTAACCTACAGCAGCATATCCATCACAACATGTATAGATGTGTGAATATCGTGCAAAGTAAGCTTTGTAATCCTGAAGAGCAAAGAGCTCTTTCGAAATTAAAAACGCCACTAACATCTTTTCACTGTAACAGCATGATCTCATTTGCACCTCTGTGGGGAATTGGGGTCCTTAGGGAGTCTCAGCAGGGGAGAGTAGAGATAAGAGGAGCCACGGAGGGTTATATAGGCTATACCACTACTGCATACAGGACTGAATACTGCCCATGCATAGCAGGCTACTTCCCCTTCCAGTGTGTAAATTCCTCCGACAGCTGCTCCATCAGAAAATGTAAAGACAGTTGGTGCATGCCAGAGGTTTAAACGTTCACCAGGTGGATAAATAGTCTACATGCTGCATCATTGTGGTGGGCAGCAGGGGATCAATGTCACTAGCTACTGTTTTCTTCAGGAATGTGCAAATATCAGTAGGATGGTCCATTTATAGTTACAGAGTGCCCCTGTATGTGGGAGGGATTTGGTGATGCAGTAACCTAACCTACATGCATACAATACCACACAAAGCATGGAGAATTTGAACAGCTGGAGACTGCAATCACTCTGAATTAACAATAAATAACTCTTGTAGGCTACTGTATTTGATACATAACCTGCGATGAGTGCCTGTCAAAACGGTTGTTTCAAAGTCATGCATTCAGTCATTAGCCTGTTCTGTCGTATGCTCGGTACCCCCATATAAAGAAATGTAATATTAGTTTTTACTGGGCCTGCTGTGTCCCAGGCTTTATTACCCAAATGCACAATTGGGCCCTTTAAATATTTGCTACTGTATCGCAATGTAAGTTCATTTGTGCAAAGTAGGCCAAAATTAGCCTTCTGATCCTCCTGTCCTTATCCATATATTGTATCAGAAATGTATAGCCTATTATAGGCCAAGTATAGGCCTATTGGGGAGGAAATACACATCCGGTGCATTATGACAATCAAAGTCAAAAAATGTGTAGCCTATCGCCAGCGGCCTTATAGCTTTATCCACCGATCCATAAAGCATGCAGATGGCTACTGTATGTGATACAGCCACGGCCTTTATTACCCCGAGGATGTACGACTGCTTTATGATTGAAGACTGAAAACAACACATGATATAAAAATAACAGCACTGTAACCCAAAGGAGTTTTGAATTCGCACAAACCACGGTTTATAAGCCCGGCTCGCGTTTTGTCAAAATAACCAATGCGCGCTGTAGTCTTCCGCTGCGGTGTCTCCCCCCCACCTCCCTCACACAATCAGCCAAACGCCGCCTCACCTCTCAGACTCTCCCCAGATTTGCTCCGGCGGCGATGAGCTCCAATCCATATAGGCTGATCCTTCAGTCAACGGGCATCCATGCCGGTAAGCCGCTGCCTTCAAATCACCCGTCCATTATTCGTTTTAGGAGAAAATACAACCACACAGGAACATGTCAATGTGTAGGCTAATGTGCGCGGTCGACGCACCGCACACCGCTCAGGTTTGGAGGGGGTGTGTGTGTGTGGATGCGCGCCCTGAGAAATGAAAGCAGAGCCCCATCCCACAGAGCAGAGCCCCTGCTGTTCAACCAGCCCACCGCCAGATGAGCTGAGAGGAACGCTGTTTCAAAAGTAAAAAGGCTTTAAGGATAAAGTCTTACAAATAATGATCTGAACCTGTCCTGATTAGCCTGAAGACAGCAGATTTTTACAAAATAAAAATAATAGCACCACAACCAAGTTTTCGTGGCACCATTTAGCTTATAGCCTGCAGTTTACACTGAGATATAACAATAAACAGTTATTATGCAGTCATGCTCTGTATACAGCACATATATGGCCTGCACTGACTTATTGTAGACTTCATGTATAGACTGGATTTGTTTGAGTTCTTCGTCAAATGTCAATTGTTTACAGTGCATCTGCATCTTAGGGAGTTATTAAAATTCTACTTGTCATTAGTTTAATATTACAGGTGGTACTGCCTACAGGTGGGAGGCTGACCACCTGGTGACCTGGTGCAATCAAAACAAAGCTCAACGCTGTAAAGACAGTGGAGATGGTTGTGGACTTGAGGAAGAAGTCAGCCCCACCTGCCCCCATCACCCTCTGTGACTCCACAATTGACACTGTGGAGTCTTTCCGCTTCCTGGGAACTATCATCTCCCAGGATCTCAAGTGGGAGCTGAACATCAGCTCCCTCATCAAGAAAGCACAACAGAGGATGTAGGCTACTTCCTGCGACAGCTGAAGAAATTCAGCCTGCCAAAGACAACGATGGTGCACTTCTAATACAGCCATCATCGAGTCCATCCTCCCATCCTCCATCACCATATGGTACGCTGCTATCACTGCCAAGGACAAGGGCAGACTGCAGCGTGTCATTCGGTCTGCAGAGAAGGTGATTGGCTGCAATCTGCCGCCGCTCCAGGAGCTGTACGCCACCAGGACTATGAAGCGTGCTGGAAGGATTGTGGCTGATCCCTCCCACCCCGGCCACAAACTCTTTGAGTCACCCCCCTCTGGCAGGAGGCTGAGGTCCATCAGGACCAAAACATCACGCCACGTGAACAGTTGTTTCCCACTAGCCTGATCAACAAGGAACGGAACCCACCCTGACACTCTCCACACTCCACCTCTGGCTCTACATGCCACTGTACTTACTCTGTTGTACTGCTCTTTTTATTTTTATTTTTAATACATACTGTGTATATATATATTTATACTTATATTGTTTATATTCTAATGCTAATTCTGATTCCGATTGATTATTCAGATATGTACAAATAATAAATAACAACGCAATCTAACCAGTAGTGATGGAAGAAGTAGCTTTTCAGGCGCAATACCACACTACTCCATAACAAGTCATGTGTGAAAATCTTACTTATGTAAAATTGTATCCGAAAAAAATACTTGTGAAAAAATGCTACTTTTGCTAATAAATAAATATACTTATTATGCAGCAAATTGGCCCCTCACAGACTTGTGTTATTATCATTATTATATGGATTGTACAATGATCAAATATTTCCATTTGAAATGTACAAGTAGCCTATAAAGTAGGCTAGCAAAATTGTACACAACATTGTACAAGTACACCATATAATAACATTTGTTCTAACTGCAAACAGAAAAGCCTTGTGGGTTGTAGATCATTTTAATCCTGTGATATGATCTCTCCTCTAGTTTCTAATTTCAACAGAAGTATTGCAACATGCTTGGAAAACTGTTTCGACACTGGATACATCCTTCTCTGGAGTTGATTTTTCCAAAACAAAAGAACCACAATTCTGTTTTCAGGGCCCATACTGAGACCGAACATTAAACCGTTATACAGTATATAGGCCTAAAGACAGCTCTGGTCTTACAGCATATAACTTTTCATATGCTTTTGCCTGATTACCTGGATTTTATATGGCCTGACATTGTAGTATCCAGACACTTTTCAGCAGAAAAAAACACTAATTTGTACACTCAAATGTTCTGTGAGATCCCAATCAGCTGCTATTTACAGAATATCAAATTGCATTGGCTGCTGATTGTCTTATCTATTTGAAGAAAGTGACCCGGGGGTCCTGCTCTGAAAAAAAGGGACAAAGTTCATAGGATTATGTCATTGTTCGCTTTAGCAGCAGGAACACAGCTTTGGTAATCTTGTTAGAGGCAACAGAACCAGTGTGCCCTATTCAGAATAAAACAGATGCAACACAAACGGCTTTGGATGAGTAGAGCTATAATTCTTAGCTGAGCCTGTGGCAACACACACGGATGAGGAATCATTAGTCAGAGGTTATAAAACACCAAAAATATCAAAGCTTAGAAGGTCACACATTACACATGAACTTCTTCACGAAGTTTAGTTGGTTGGTCGACACTTCTAAAACCACATTCACATCAGCCTGAAAAGGTTCCTGTGCTTCCTTAACAGTATTGGGGTACAACACATGAGGAGAAAAATATTATATACACTTGCCGAAAGGCTCAATAGCTCATTGGCTGGCAGTGACAAAGGCAATTTGATTTATATAGCACCTTTAATTACACATAAACTCAACGTGCTTCACACTGAAATACACAATGTAAGAAATGTATGATGCATAAACATGAGAACAACGCATAAACAACAAATATAATTATACAGTATAATAAAATAAGCCTGAGAGTTTTGAGCTTGCTTTTGAATGTGGACACAGTTGTGATGGATCTCAGGTCATCAGGCAGCTTGTTCCAGAGAGCAGGACACAGTAACTGAAGGCCCCTCAGCGGACCTGGATCTAATTCTGAGTTTGGAAACCTCTGCCTGGTGACCTGAGAGGTCCCGATGTGGTTGTAGTCAGTGAGCAAGTCAGAGATGTACTGAGGAGCTAAACCATTAAATGCTTTATAGACTATTAGCAGGATTTGGAGGGTGATTGTACCAGGAGCCAATGCTATGATTTCAGTACTGGAGTAATAAATATGTTAAAATGTACGTGTATGTGTAAGGACACTGGCAGCTGCATTTTGAATGAGTTTGAATCGTCCAACTCAGAAGCCTCACTGAGAATGTGACTGTTAGCATTTCTTGTCAGTGAAAAGTAGAGATCTCCTGAAGTGTTACTTACTTGGCAATAAATCCCTTTCTGTTTCTGATTCTGGTGTGTTTGCACCATCAGAGTTTGCACAGATTGTTTGGATAATCCTGCAAATGGAGCGTTACAGTAGTCCAACCTGCTTGAGATGAATGCATGAACCAGTTTCTGAGAGTCAGTTTGAGAGAGGAATGCTCGAAGTTTTGACATATTTTTTAGGTCTAGGTGATATTATTCATGTGATTTTCAAAATTAAGATCAGTATCCAAAATAATGCCAAGGTTTCTGACTCGCTCACTGTATTTAAGGGACAGCGATGCCAGGTGTGAATACATTTTCCATTTTTGACTTTTAAGAACAACTACGAGTATCTCAGTCTTGTCTGTATTTTATGGAGTATTTAGCTGTGAAAAAAATAAAATAAAAAAATAAAGCAATTACAATCATCAGTACAGTTTACTGATGCACGCTCCAGTTACATTGTTCATGTGCCATACCCTATAGGTCCCATGGGCTCGCAAACTGTGTCTAAGCCTCCATTTAATAGCCTAGACAGTGTCAAACTTCTGATTGCATATTGCTTATGGAGACATTTTACCATGGCGCCCTCTCCTGGAGTGGTGGTACTACACTCCACTTTATGTGTGTGTTTGTGGAACCCAGAACAACCCAAGCTTTGACTCTTGTGAACACATAATTGCTGAGGCTATAATTAGGCTAAAGATGGAAGACAAAGGGGACTTTCCGATTGTATGTATAAGTACATTCAGATACTTGTTAATATATGGGTAAATGAGAAAACGTTTTTTATTTTATTTGGGTGAACTGATCCTTTAAAGTTTAGGGTTAGGGTTTAACATAAGGGTAAGATATTGTTCATGGTTAAAATAATAAATTCATGAGTTAGAAATCCAGCCTAGACAGTTGGAACTGAAAGTGTAAACCCAACAACCAAACTGTCACCTTCTACTGCACAATTTGAGTGCCAGTCTAAAAGTTCCTAATATTTTGTACATCGTGTAATACTTCATAGTTCACAGTACAGTCTTGCATTTATATGAGCATGTACATAACCAAATCAGACATCAACAAATAATACACTCTACGCTGATATGAAGTGCCTCTGAATTTAAAATGTGTGTTCTTTGTGACTTTTAACAAAAGACTGTGGTTGCAGACCATTTTAATCCCATAACCATAACAGTGTCTCTGGTTATTTATTTATTTTCAATTATTCAGGGTTGCTTCAATCAGTCGTTATTGACTTTGTAAGATGAAGGATGTAGGCTACACATTTTTCTTACAGAATTTCAAAATTTGCATATTGTCATTTTTACAAACACGTTGCATCTGTTTACACACTGTTACAACTTTATTTCAATCAGGAGAGACCTCAGTTTTGAGTGAACAATTGACGCCAATGTGACGTCATCGTATTTTAAAGGGGGTCGAGAAGCCCTGAGTATTGTAGGATACCCCTACAACACCCCTACCTTTTTTTCATTCAACACAATGTATTTCATTTTTAAACACACTGCACACTAACAGGGAGAGGGATTTCTAAACGGCACTTTCTGTTCTTGAAGACTCATAGAAAACAGCTCATACCTTAGGAACGCTATGACAGAAAAGTCTAGTGGTTTTGAAACTGTGACTTTCAAACTGCGGTATACCTTACACATGTTACGCTTTATTTGTGGCATTTTGAAACACTTTCTTAACATGGATATTCTGAAATTCATGAATTCATGTGTGACAGCAAGTTGGGCCGCTGTTATTTTATGCACCATATCCCCCCCTCCCATTGATTACTCTTTTTCCATAATATCCAACATGATTACTGAGTCGATCCGAGCGTTGACAGTTTTGGTCGTGTTTGTTTATATAACTCCAGTTCTACTGCTGAGCATAGAGTTTTTTTTTAAATATGTAAGATATCCATTAAAGTGAAACATTCAATGGCCTGAGGACATCTGTTTCCACTTGTGTTTATTCAAATGATCTGCAACCTCAGTGATTGACACCTCTCATAGATGCGCTACAGAGACATACATATCTACGTTGTCTCTCATCAGTCATTTACAGAAAAAGTAATACAATCTTAAGCTTTTGAAGCAATCTTTAGCAGAGATGACTTAAGGCATTATATTTGTTTTTCTTAATTTTTTTTTATCTCTGACCAATAAACTTACGTACTGATATTTCTGTGCAATGTGGTTTCTGTGTAGTGCTTCAGTTTAGCTGCAATGGCCTCAATAGACACTAGATGTCCTCATAAGACCACTGTGCACTCCCGTGTCTACAACATCACAACACTTCTCCAGCCTTCCACAGCAATGCTTCATTACAGCCATTCACTCCACTTCTCAGTCGTCTCAGTACAATCACACCAGATACACCAGTTCGACGTCAGTTAAAGAGTCTCTAATCTAATTCCTAAGTCCTCTCAAAGACCACATGGGTTCCCGACTTGCTCAGCCGAGGCTCTGCAGAGATGATCCAGATGGCTGGGGCTTTCGTCAAGTCCCTGTCAATCATCTCGTTCTCCTCGGCCCGGGCCAACGCCTCCAGTTCAGGGGAGGTTTCTGGGTACCAGTCTGCCATGAACTTATCCTTGGCCTCACAATAGTTCACAACAACTTCCTCAGGCTGCTCCCCAAACAACCAGTCTGGAAAAAAAAACAGAAAGAGAGGGAAGAGGGAACAGAGTGGATGCAAGAAAGAAAAGCTGTGAGTGATGATGTTTAAGAGCAGATCAGACACTTTTAGTATCGTCAACGTTTTTTCAGACCAAGGACCCCTCAGCTGAAAAAGAGATGGAGCAGAGACCCCTTACCATCTATATTGTTAAAAATTGAGTTGCATATTACAATAACGTGGGCCTACAATAACCTGTGGGCCGGACTAGAGCCTTCACACATACCATTTTATAGTGCATACAATACTAAGCTAATTAAATAATAATTGTTAAAATATTCCTATATTTATACATCATGTAGTAATGTTAACATGTGGCACAGTGAATCCTTAAGCGTGACTATATCTGTGGATGGCTACTTTATGGCTATCCACCTATAGGCCAGTAAGTCTATCATCAATGTTGTGTAAATTAAAAAAAGATGTATCTTTACCAACAATATGTTGAATTCATATTAATGTATATTTTCAGACATATTTTAATAAAAACAATTTCTAACAATAATTTGGTGGCCCCCCCTGCAGCAACTCAGAGGAGCCCCTAAGGGTCCTGGACCCCCTGTTGAAGATCTCTGATCTACAGTACTGTAACAAACCTGCAAAGTCATGGAGGAGGTCTATGATGAGGTGACCGATGATGGCATAAAGAACACCAAGCACGACAAAGACTGCGATGATCAGGTAGATGACGTAGGTAGGCAGGTGGACAGCATCCCGAGAGGGGGGTATGTAGCTCTCGAACAACACCGTCCCATCCTTTTCCCTGTAACGAACACTTAAACTGTCCTCGGTCACCTCCATCGCTGTCTGAGAGTCTACAAAGCTGCTGTCAGCCTGAGAATCCACTTAATATCTCAGAGTCATCGCTGAATGGAAAGAAGCTGGCACAAAGGTTTCAATAGATCTTTGTATGCAAATCACAAAAAGATCAGGAGGAAATCACTCATTTGCTTCACATAATGTAACACAATGAACATGCACTGTACTTACAAAAAGTTTAGCAACCAGAACGTGGATACAAACTTCTGGCTACAGCAAGGTTGCGGGCAACGATCCTCCAATGTCACCGGGTGTCTTCACATCTCTGGCAACACTAAGCACGTAAGACTTAGATTAAAAGCACAACTGTATCTCTCACCCTGAAAAGTTTTTCATTTTGTTTTCCGCTGTACAAACCTTCTTCTCTGTCTGCTCGTGGAGCTACGCAGATGGAAACTAGATTAGCTGCCGCAGCTACAGGTAGACAAGGTCAGAGGAAAAATGCCACGAGCACAGTTTCCTAATGAGTACGAGAGAATTTATCTGATTTTTATAGAAGAGCATACGGATCTATCCAACTATCTACCTTTGTAACCTTGTTAAGAAAATTCCTTTTGAAGTACAGTCTATTATTGTACCTATGTGTCTTACTATACATGTATCTATCTTTATGTTCTTCTTCTGCTTACATCATTATCGAATAGTATTTAATATGACTAATGTACAGTAATCCATGGCATTGACAAATAAGGTCACTGGCCCTGACATAACCAGGTATTAGAGGAAGGTAAGATGGATTAAAGGACACAGACAAGACAAACAGCACTCTTGTATTATTCAGTTGTTTAATGGAAAGAAGCTTAGTCCAACACCAGAACAGATCAACCCGACATGTTTGTCTTTACAGCAATATATGTGATGTAAGGGGGGAAAAAATGCGGGTTATTGCAGTTTGACTGGTCGGTGAGGGAAATGCACAAAAATGGCAATTCATATGCAATTTTGCTTCACTTTTCATTAAAGTTATACAAATACATTGGATTTAAAATGGCAGTAATTGAAAGAAAATGTATTGTTGTTACATCTCACATCAACGTCTTTGAAGATAGCTTACATACTCTTAGCATGAGAAATTGATGGGCAGCAAACAACGATATGGATGTATTTTGAATGACTGACATTATGAACCATCTTTACATACATTTTTAATAAGTAATCCAAAGTAAGCATTTGTTTCTTATGAGTACAAACTATAAGTGTTGAGCACATTGTTTTATATTGAACTAAAGCTTTAGCTTATGCATGCATCACTACAGCAAAGTCACAACTTTGTTCACTGGAAAGAGATATGCGACAACAACTGATCTGAACTACTGCTGTGACAGAGTGACAACTCAAAAGGAAGTGGCATAAGGGGTCATGGGGCAGGCAAAGCTCACACTATGAGCAGACATCCTTTTTTCTCCGGGGTATGATGAAGTGATGGCGCTTCTCAGTGGAGGAGGGGTGGATGGACGACCCCCATCTTCCTGGTAGAAACCGGGCAGCAGCCCGTCCTTTTCCTTCTCCATCTTCAGGCGGTCTTTCCCCATCATACTGCAAACGCTCAGTCGCTGCTCTTCTTTTATTTCTGCTCTGCCTTCCTCTGAATCCTCCTCCACTGGTTTAGGGCCAAGAATCCAGTCTGTGAGAAGAAGCAGATGAGAACCAAAACATGTGAGAATGAAATGACATGATTTTTTGTGACTTCTAAGTGTCTTTTGAAGGGGCACAGCACCATTTATACATATACAAGTTACATACATTCAGATTACTCGTGATGGAGCCTGGAAAATAAGTTATAGAATTTTTCTGTGGCTCTGGAGGAAGCTCTCTAGAGTAAATAAATAAATAAAAGAAAATATTAACCCTGATGATGTCATCAGGGTGCATTACAAACATGGACATGAGTTTGAAATAAGTGGGCATTTACCAGTCAGGGGAGGTCAAGTTAAATATGCTTTTGAGTTGCATCATGTGAAATGTAGGATCCGGGGTTTTAGGGACTAAAAGTCGGGATATCTTGGCTTCCCAACATTGTGGGATTGCAACAGAAAATCAGCAGAGTGCCCCTTTAAAGTGTTATTCACTCAAATTTGAATCAGTTTTGGGCAATTACCATAATGGTATAAGAAGGAAACTGTTGGGAAGGTTGACCTGGTCACCCAAGAGGGGAAAGAAGGGAAAGACTGAACACTGATGCAGCCATGGCCCAAGAACTCAGGGAGGCAAAAGGAACTGATGATGATGATGATGATGATGATGATGATGATGATGATGATGATGATGAGAAGGTGAACACCAGCCAGGGGTTACCTGCTAGGTCATGCAACAGATCTTTAATCAGATGTCCCACTATGGCGTACGTGGCCACTATAACCAACACAACCCCGACTAGGACATAGACTACACTGCGCGGCAGAGTTATAGCATCTCTGGCCGGTGGTGTGTAGTCCACGAAGTAGGCCTCCTCCTCCTCCTTCCTCCTGGACAGCTGGAGGAGCTGTCGGTGCTCAAACACCAGCTGTGTGAGGTTCAAAAGCAGAGCTCCTCCTGACGCGTTTAGGGACACAACTGGTTGGTGGTTCATGTTTTTTTAGTTGCTTTGGTAGAGTTGGTTTTGACAAAGGGATACTGTCTTTACAGGATGGTCTGTTCAAGGAGCGCGGTGAAGCTTTGGGGCCGCTTCTTTGTGTGATTTGTTGCAGATCGGAGCTCCTTCACTGCACTGTAAAACTTGGGAAACTGGTGTAAAAGGTACATCAGAGACAAAGAGGGAGAGGGTAAAAAGAAGATGTTAAAACACTTTCATATTTTCTGAAGCCGGGAAGAATGGCAGGATTGGTGACAGATGGGAATTTCAAGATAGTTCAAAAATGAGAACATGGTTTCTTGGGAGTGACAGCTCCCTGTCACAAAGTGGTGGATGAGAAAATGTACTTCACCAGACAAGAAAAATGTGATACCACAAGTGTGCCAACTCTCCTAATCTTACGTCTAGACTTAAATCCCAGCATTCGTCCTTCTAGTGTTTTGGAGAGGGGCCCTTGGTAAAAATTTCCAGGGGAGCCAAGGAGTGTGAGACGCACAGGAGGTGAATATAGGACAGACAGAGTTAATAGGATTGAGTCTGTCACAGAGCAATATCAGCTTTCCATCTGTAGGGATTAGAGATATGAGCGTGGAGAGGTGGACAGTAATACTGCAAAGAGGCTTAATGCCCTCCATGTATATAGTCTATAAATATATATATACATATATATCACACACACATATTACAGTAAACCCACTTTCTCCTGGGTTTAAACTGGCATCACTTTATGAATAGCCCACGCTTTGAATTCATCTTAAGCACAGCAGGTCCACTTCTTATATTCTATAAATGTCCTGTCACATAACTCACTGATATGACACTTTATTTTCATGCCTCATTTCTTGCTTAATAACAGAGCAGATGGCGATATTTCAAAATGTGACCAATGAATATCCCCAAGGGTAGGAAAACTGCAACTTATGAAAGCTTCATATGAATTGTGATAACTGTTTAGTGACACCTTACCTCATAATCAAGACTTGAAACGGCCCCTCAGTTCTTTTCTTTGACTTGTGAATGAAAGGGGTTCCAAATTGGCGTGTGTCGTGTACGCAGATGGCTCTGCAAATAACAACAAACACATGGCAGAAAGTTAAAGTCTCGCAATCCAAAAAGGCTTACCGTAGTGGCTGCTCGATCACAGCTAACCAAAAAAAAAAAAAAACAACAACCCACCATCAATGATTAAGTGGGCAGGTAATTCAACAATAAGCTTTTCTACTCTCAGATCTTCTCTGTGAAGCATCATGTTGGAGATTGTTTCTTTAAGCTTTAGATTCATCTTCTTTTGGTGGCTCGGGAACTTTGCAAAACTGAGACATGAGAAATTGCCATTCTATGATGGAGATGGCAATATTCGCAAAGAGGATGAACCAAGAAACTGGGTGCAGACCCCAGTAGAAAGTGTTTGTCATGTTGTGTAGAAAAGCTGTAAATGACAAACCAACTCTCTCCGTAAAGAAGGAACCAGGTGAAAAAGAGACTAAGCGGAAGAATGGATGTAATGAAAAAGCATTGCGAGGCCTCTAAGTGTGTCCCAGGATGAGGCTGTCAGGAGAACCAGACTGTATGTGTCAGTCTCAAGATGTTCTACAGTAATCCACGACAGGATTTGCAAGACACATGCCAATGTCACCGGGACACAGAGTCAGCAGGGAGTTCATTAAGCATCACCTGAAATACCTGTTGACAGTTTCAACAGCTAATTCACACTGTAAGCCACAAATATGACTAGAAGAAAAATCGCAGATGATAAAACGTGAAATTCAATGTATTTTCCTGAGCTAAAGTTTGAGATACATTTAGATAAGTTACCTGTAAGAAGGACTCCTTTTCTCATTAACTTGCAGGATCCATTCAGTTCAGTAAAACATTTGAAGTATAGTTTCCACGTCCTCTCCAGGTAAAACAGAAAGCCAAAATCAGACTCCACAGAAAGCACTACAAGCTGAACTACTCTTGCTCGCTAGTCCTAAACACAAAGAAGAGGAACATAACACCCAGTAATTCAGTCAGTCCATATTGACCGTGACTCCCTCAGGCTGGGGTGACTGACTTCTTGGGTTTGTCTTCTGCCTCCGCCAGCCACTTGTAGTAAGCATCGCCCAGGATAATGGCCCAGAAGACCACTGTTATAGAGGTGTTTACGGTAATAATGCCGATGATTAAAGGGTGCAGCATTGCATCAGTGAATCTGTGTCACCTCAAAAGACTGAGTGTCTGTTGTGTGGGCGAAGGGTTGTCTGTTCTCTATCTGCTTCTACATTGGACTCCCCACCCCTCTTGACTCTCTCTTTCCACTGGTCACTAAGTTTCTGTGGAAGCAGCAGCAGCAGCAGCAGCATAATCCTCTTCAGCCGCTTTGTTACAGACGATAACGTTGCATTAGATGCAGGCCTGCTTTACAAATGCTCATCCATAAGATGTTGTCGCATCATGCATTTAATGCACATGAGTGCTATGAGACAATATAACTAAATATGTAAAGAAACTGCTAAATTGCAACGATAATTTAAAGAACCCCAGTGACTGGGGAGGGGGAAAAAAACCATAATCCTTGTTCTGAACTTTATGTTCTCTCTGATATAATCCAGAAACTAATCAAGACTGGAGACATCAGACAGAGGAGTTCTTAATCTGACAGCAAACAGGACAGATGGCTCCTTAATCAGACCCCAGGGGCCACAGGAGCACACACACACACAACACTTCAACATGGGCAGCATGATATTATCTTTTCACAACTGACTCATCTCATGTACCTACAATTCATAAACTGGATAAAATTAGAAAGCAAAACGGTGAAAATCTGTGTTTGAAAAAGTCATCAAGGAAAGAAAGTTAAGTTCTTCCACCAGATGGCAGTCTGTACAAGCACACACACTGAATGGTGGACGACAATGGATTGCGGTTTCCTCGCGCTGCAGATAGTTGAACTGTTATCAGTTGCAGCCAGGAATACCGAAGTGTTTGTTTTCACAAGGACAGATGCGTATTTTACGCATTACGCACGATCCAGAAGTCCATTATCTGCACTTTGCACGGCTCTCCCTTTAACGTTTCAATGTGTAGACGTGATTACCGAGTTGAACTTTGAGACTTACTAGATAGCAGGCGTATTGGAGCAGCAGTGTTGTTTCATCACAGATCAAAAGGCAACGGGGTGACACACTTTAATTACCTCCGTCCCTCGGTGGCAGTGGAGAGGACACTGGCTTCTAACATGCCTCGCTTCACAACCAAACGTGTTTAGCAGATCATATTTCGATCTGGACCTTTCTTTCTTAAAAAAAAAAAAAAGAGGTCAAACAATTCGTTTTTAACGATGAGGCCTCCGGTGGACGTCTGCGTGTTGCTCCTTTCTCTCTCGGCTCCTGGAGTTTTAAAGGCCATGAACAACATCCCTGCGCTTCAGGAGTAAGTGTGCATCATGCACTCTCCGATGATTTAACTCTCATCTTGGCCTGCTGTAGGCTACTGTATGGAGGGAGGCACCGCTGATATTTGGGGTAGCGGCCCACAGCCAGAGGGGAGAGGAGGTTTAGCGAGGGCGTGTTTATCCCGATGTAACCTCGTTTTAAGTTACTGTTGGGAGTCTTTACTGAGTCGTTAAGCCAACACAGGAAACAATGTAATGTAATACACTTTTAAAAGTAAATGTAGTAAATGAATTGATTGCCTTGAGCGTGAGGCTTTTAAAATGTGACTATATCACACACATTCATCACTGTTCCTTGTTGGTCCCAAGATCAATACTATTGATCCATAGAGCTGCACTTTTAAAGGTCCCATATCAGGGTCATTGTCAGGTTCATTCTTGTATTTTGTGTTTCTACTAGAAATGTTTACATGCTTTAATGTTTGTACTGTCTGTCTGAATATACCTGTATTCACCCTCGGTCTAAAACACTTTGTTTTAGGGCTTATGTCTTTAAGGCCCCTCCCCAAAAAAGCCCAGTCTGCTCTGATTGGTCAACTTCTCTGGGTCTTCCACATCTTCTTCTCTGTACTGTCACTGCAGCCGGGGAATGGCTGTAAAGCCACTGCTGATTATTTTCTCGATTAATTGAGTAATCACTCGATTAATAAATGTCAGAAAATGAAAGATCATTTGTCCAAAGCACAGTTTGTAAAGAAAATGGAGGAAACGACAGGTTATGGAGTTAATGAAATGGTGTCTAGGGTTGTCTGCAACCTATAAACCTTTATTTCTAACCTCCTTTTTTCAGATTTTTATTTTCGACTAATCTGCGGATTATTTTCTCGATTAATTGAGTAATCACTCGATTAATAAATGTCAGAAAATGAAAGATCATTTGTCCAAAGCACAGTTTGTAAATTGATGTATGGACTGTCCCCGTTATTCCTCAGACCTCTTCCTATCCTGGGAATGGGAATGGTCGTCCCGGGACTTGTTCTTCTTCTCCTCCTCCTCACTGTGCAAAACCAGATGAAAGTGGACCCCTTATTCTATGGTACAACCAGACAAACACAAACTTTAACATTTTTTTAATTTTTTTTGTGAAATGGTGTTTTTTTTTTCATTGTGTGTCTATGTGTCTGTCCAGTATTTGCAGGGTTTTCCTTCACCTGCATGGTGGGCCTGACCAATGCTTTAGAACAGGATGGGTTCATCTCTGGCTTCATGGCCTTCTACCTAAAGATGGTAAGAGGACACCACCACAGAGCGAAACCTTCACCCTCTCGGTCCCAATGATGCTTTGTATTTCAGACGTTTCTATGTCAAAAGTCAAAATTCCTCATGCCGTCTGTTCAGGGTGAGCCTCATCTAAGATCCGCCTACGCTGTGATGATGTCTTACTGGGACGGCATCGTTCACTTGCTCCTCTTCCTCACCATCGTCCACCGCATGTTCAAAGGGTAAGCTGTGACGTCACCACCAGAAACCCGTCCGCTATGTGTTCAGTGAGTCGTCTAATGATAGATTTTGTGTCCATGCAGGAAGTCCTATCGTAGCCTGGGGCTGCTGTGGGCCGGCTCCTCCATCGGCCATCAAATTGTTCACATCCCAGGAGTGGTTATTGGTAAGAGCTGCCTATTGATTCATCACATCACCTGTGTTGTTTGCATCTGTTTCTACTACTGATTTCTCGCCTGTGCAGGTAAATACGGGTCTAACATTCAACCAGCCTTTTGGAGGAACGTCCCCTTCTTCTTGGTGCCTTTCTGGGCGGCCTCGCTGCTCTTTAGCCGACCGAGAGAGATGCCAGTCGTAACGGCAGACAAGGTAAATCTCAGCAGATGAGACATTTACAATATTCTGTATATCTAGAGAAGTGGTGTGTTGTTTAATTTGAGCTACTGTCAGAGGAGGAACGTTCTTACAGTAAGAAAAGGCAAAGAGAAAACAAATAAAAATTGTGAAGCAGGCTTTATTTTTTCTTTCCTCACTCTGACAATAATCTCACGACCCGTGAATGCAAAATAACAGAATTTCATCAGAGGAGTGTTAATAAATTAAGATGGTTGATAAATACTTTAAAATTGCAAATACATTTTAAACATTAAGACATACAAATATGCATGCAAATGCAGCCTATGCAAATCTGCCTATTGGTCAGGTTTTATTGACCCTTTCAAGTAATCGAAGATATTGAATGTTCAGTACTGAGACTTTTCCTGTGTCGACTAGATTATAGCCGAGCAGAAGAAAGGATTGCTGTCTCGACCTGTTGACCTGCTTCTGTGTCTTCTGTTACTCGGAGCAATGGCCTTCTCTGTTTTCAGAGGCTTTGTGAGTAAAACTATTTATATGTCCAGTATTACTGCTGAACTCACTGAGACACTAGGTCACATGTGTAGTATGGATACCACAACTGTCTCCTCCTGCTCTGCTCCAGGTGGTGCTGGACTGTCCTCTGGACGCCTGTTTCACCTACGTCTACCAGTACGAGCCCTACCTCAAAGACCCAGTTGGCTTTCCAAGAGTTACGGTCAGTCCGGAGAAAAATACACTGGATAAATTCAAATCTTCTATATATTCTTGTTCAAAATGATAAGTGATCTTTTTGTGCACCATTCCTGCAGATGCTGGTGTATTTTTTCTATGCTCTGCCCCTGATGACTGTCTTCACCTATGGTCTGAAAACACCTGGATGCAGCTGGATGTTGGACTGGACCATCTTCTTTGCTGGGGCCATGGCTCAGGTAACTGTGGTTGTTATTGTTGCTTTAATTAATATCCCTTGGAAAAAAAGCTAAATACAGTGTAAAGCTGATTTCCTCCTGCTGTTCTCTCAGACCCAGTGGTGCCATATCGGAGCATCTCTGCACTCCCGCACTCCCTTCACGTACCGAGTCCCAGCAGACAAATGGTGGCCTGTTATCACCCTCAATGTGCTGCTGGCTGCTGCGCCGGCTCTGCTGGCCCTGCGCTGCCGCAACAACCCCACTTATTTTCTGAAACCTGTTCCCAAGGGACAGACCAACAACGACAAGAAGAAAAACTAGACCACACACCAGCCACGGACTGTTGAGGAATAGGCCTACTTTACGCTGTGACAAGGCTAATGTTTTCTGGGGACTCTCTTTGGCGCACAAACTGCATTAAACACACTTTATCAACTTCAAACTCCAATGAAATCTTAAAAAACGTTACTCTCTGAATCAACTGTTTAAAATCAGTCACCTCACGCAGCAGCACTCCCTGCATGGACTATTGGACCCTGATAAGAAGGCTGTTGATGGAGCTGAGGACTGTGATCAGCTTTAAGGTGACTCATGCAGATACCCAGTTGGTATCTTCCCAAACTAAGACTATTAACCTGGATCATACAGTTTGGCAACACACTACTGGAGAGTAACAGTCAGCATTATGCATCTTTTTGTATGCAGAAATCCACACCACAACTCCACAGCTGGAAGTTCGTTTTTACTGATCTAAAATTCAGTTTCAATTGTCTAAAAACTGTGAATATAAGAAGAAGACTGCTTGCTTACAATTTGTTTTGTCTGACTAACAGCTCAAAACCCAAAGATATTCAGTTTACAATGACTGATAAAAACCTCCTCACATTGGAGAAGCTGAAACCAGAGATTATTTGGTGTATTTGCTTGATAAGTGATTTAAATGATTAATTGATTATCAAAATAATTCTGTCCAGCAACTAATTGATTAATCAAGTTCCACTATAATTCTGACTGCATCTTAGAGTGGTTTTCCATGTTTTTATGTTCCACTTTATTTTGTACAATAAAAACAAATGGAGCACTGAATTGGGCTTGTTTTTGTATTAATGGGATATAGATTATTTGAGCTGGCTGGTACTGTCTAAAAAAAAAAAGTTTATCATAAAACCGAGCAGTTTGCTGGAGTATTATCTCTTCCGATGTCAGTATTGTCTCTGGTTAGTAATGTCATTGTGTCCTGTGAGGTGAACCGCTGGCCCAGTTAACTCTGCTGCAGTTGGCAAACTGATAAGAGCTGAACCCTGGATTTAGGTGAGCCACAACAGCAAACATAATGCAGTCGGTCAGCTGTCCGTGTAATTCTCTCATGGTGGATCAACGTGGTTGCCCTTTTCTCATCAGTTGTGGGCTGAAATTCACCTTTTTATATTTAAAAGTTACACTGTGTTTTTTTAAATGGAGGATACCAATGTTTTTAGATGCAGTGACCTGAAATTTGACGCTTTTGGTCGATTGCTTCAACAATTTAACATATTTTCCCAATAGAATGTAGTCATTGTAGAGGAGAGAAAACTAAAATAAAATCATAATAATTTTTAGGCCACATGCAAGTGGTTTTAAATTAATACAAATGTACACCAATTTTGTTTTATTATATATCAAAAAGAATATTCCAAACAGAAGATTTTTGGGAATTTTTCACGTCTTCTATACAGGGCCAAAAGGGCTTCCTGGACTTAAAGACAAGTGTGTAGGATTAAGTGGCATATAGCGATGAGGTTCCAGATTGCAATTAACTAAATAACCCTCCGCTTACCGCTTCCTTTCCAAGTGTGCAGGAGAACGTACAGTAGTTTTCAGGTAACGTAGAAATACTAAAGGCCCGCTGCAGAGCTGGTGTTTGGTTTGTCCGTTCTGGGCTACTGTAGAAACATGGCAGTGCAACATGGCAGGCTCCCTGGAAGAGGACCCGCTCCCTATGTAGATTTGAAGGTCCCGTTCTAAGATAATGAAAACATAGTTATTAGTTTCAGGGGATTATACACTAACGGAAACAAAGAAAAAAATATGAATAATGTATTACATTTCTGCCAATATATCCCCCTAAATTCTACACAGTGCTGCTTAAAAATCCGTGCTATGGCCCTAATTAAATCCAGTTTGGCTAGAAGTGAAGAACCATAGATAGATTTCTGTGGTTGAACTTCAGTATCAGATTAAAATCAAACTGTAATTCACCAGAAGAAAATGGAATGGTTATTTTCAGAGCAGGGTTTCTGTTTTTATTTTTTATTTTCTGGCAAACAGTCTTTTATGTTCCACTCACCTGGTGGGCCATCCTTCTCTATTCTGCTCACAGACACAACAGAGATGAGAAAATTGCCTTGTGAACGCAACAGGATAAAACTATTGCTCGCTGTGCAGTGCAATATAGTGAGCAGCAAAGCTCAGAAAGATAAAGCCAAAATAAAAAGGGTTTGATGGAGTTACATCTGCTGAGATACCAAGGTGACACAAAAGAAACAATCTCTAAACACAACAGCACTTTCCTGTCTGAAAGTAATGGATTATAGGATCCGTACACACTACAGTAAAACAAAACTTGAGTACCGTATACAGTCATGCTAGCGGCTCTAAGTAAGGCTACTTAGGCATGGGGGTGCTAAATGCTAATGTCAGCATGCTAGCATGCTCACAAAGAATGGTAATATTTACCAATTCACCATATTGGTTTAGTATGTGAGGTGGCTAACATGTGCTAAACAGCACTAAACTTAAGCAAGCTAGCTAGCTAGCTGAGACTAATAAGAATGTTGTTAGTTTTGGAACCAATATGTGGCACTAGGGAAAACGTTATCACTCATACTGTGGGGAACATGAATCAGTGTACCAAATTTCACGACATCCAATAGCCTTTTATTAAGTGGCACTAAAGAAAATTCAGGTGATTATCAAAGTAATTAGGGTTCATCCTCTGGGGACCATGAATAGAGTACTGCAGGGATGACGTATTTACGTGGGTGAACATAGAAGTTAGCATTACTCCGGTTCCCTAGACAACAATCAAATTAAATGTTTCCATTTGATTTTGGATTATTGCAGAAAATAAACTCTGACACACAAATGTTACACGTTTTGTTCAGTACAATAATCTTTAGTGGTTAAGCTAACGTCAGTCTATAAACCAACCGAACTACACCATGATCGCGTGACTTCATCGCCACCCCTACTAAGCTGACGGTGACGTTTAATGTTTTAGCTTTTAGCTTGAATTTAAAAAAATAACAATCAGAAATGTTGTTCATTTTTTTGATTTATTAAGAATGGAATACAA
Organism: Gymnocephalus cernua; assembly: GCA_023631565.1. Classification (NCBI taxonomy): domain Eukaryota; kingdom Metazoa; phylum Chordata; class Actinopteri; order Perciformes; family Percidae; genus Gymnocephalus; species Gymnocephalus cernua. The sequence goes on along the minus strand of CM042436.1, from coordinate 16,963,288 downwards.
CAGCAGGACAAAAAGTCATAAGAACACCAAAAAAGTGGATGACCGATCAAATATCAAAGGGACCAAAGACAAAAAAATTGTGACATTCTACCCATCATGTAAATATAGCCGTGCAAAGACTGAAAGTATTTAGCAATTCAGATACAATCAAGTGGTTATCTCAAGAAAATATAATCCCATCCACACTATCTATTTCAGTGGGACATATTCATTAGCTGAGAGTGCTTATGAGGAGGGGGGGGGGGGGGGGGTCTATTTCATTAGACAAGGTCCAGCTTTTCATCAGGGATCAGCCAATAACAAACACCACAAATACAATACAGAGATTAGAGGCAATCAAATGATTACTTTAGTTTATTGTTCATTGTTGGACTTATATACTAGTATAGAAAAATGATGTTACATCGGCTTTTTGAAGTATAAGTAAGAAAAGAAAGCATATTCACTAGCAAACAATTCATAATAAATAGTAACATAACACAAAAACATATCAAATATTAGAAAAAAGCATGTCAGTAGAACTAAACAGACTTTACAGATTTACTGTACTGATAATGATATGTTAGGTAGGGAGGGCGGGATCAAGAGTTAGTGTTATAGTTAGTGTTCGAATGGACCTTGGTTAAAGGAAGCACGGTGAAAACAAAAAGAAGCATCAAAACACCCAAACTCAGAGATAGGGGTTATGGAGATAAACTGTATGTCAGAGTAAGAAAACCATAATAATCAGGAGGAATAAAGCCAAACGGAGCATGGTTAGAAGCAGGAAAAAGTAGTAGGGGTGATCTGAACTACTGTCTTTCTTTATGGGCCATGGTTAGCACCTAGGCTTTGCAGATGTTATATTATTTGGTTCAGTAGTAGCTGTGTGCGTCCTCTCTGGCCTTGTGTCCCTCTCCTCCGTGTCTCCTGTGGCCGCGGCGTTCGTTGTGCTGATTGTGATGGTGGCGTCGGTACCGGTGTGACCGCCGGGCTAAAAATGGAGGGAAACAAATGGGTTTTATGTTGAACATATACTGTAGTAGATACACAGCTGTCATCAGGTTCTTTCTTTCTTTGCACTTCCTTAACATATTCATTCTGTTAACTTAGAAATACTTAAAGGGACCATACATGTATACGGAAAATTGGCTGATACTGGACTTTTGAGGCTGATATGAAAATCAGAGTTTTAAAATCCAATAATAATCTTTTTTTAACATGAACACATCACTAAAAACATATTTCTATTAAATTATTATTATTATTATTATTATTATTATTATTATTGTTATTATTTTTAAGAATTGTGGCCAATATATGTAGTGGCAAACTATGCAAAGGTAGTCTCGCATTGCCAGACCCTCCTCCACAGCGCTGCACAGGAGGGTCTGGCTGGTCCACACAGCATTCCGGGATGGGAGAAAAATGTGCTCTGGTTTATTGGCATTTCTTTAAACCAATCACAATCGTCTTGGGCGGCGCTAAACGCCGGACGCAATGACGGTGCCTCTGCAAAATAACCTCGGGAAGGAACTTGTTTTGGTGGAACATACGTTTAAAAGTTGTTTAAGTCGGGCAATAGAAAACTATAGATACGACCGATGATCTAGCTAGCGGTCCGGATTTACCCTGCAGACAACACAAAGAAAGCGGAAGGTGACGGACATCCGGCCAAAAATGAGGGACGTCCGGCGGAATTCCCGGCGGCACCTGAACATTCCCGGAAGTGGAATGCCGTCGACATAGACTAATGTGAAGGTGACGCTCAAACATGTCTTGCTGTTTTTCTACTGAAATTTCTTGTTGCTAATCAGTCGAGAGTTGGACATGAACCAGGGACATTGTGGCTCATGGTTGGTGCCACAGGGGCAGCCCTAGTTTGCCTTCAATCGACTTCTTACATTGAGTGTATTGTAATTTCAGTGGTTAAAAGGAATGAATCCTACTTTACTCCTGCACTAACTGTATTGTAAATTGCTCTGAATATGAGCATCATTTTGATGCTTGATTGACAAAAGACCAGAAACTAGGCTATATGTAACCAGGAAATCCAATAGAAAAAACAAAGAAAGATTTACAGTAGAATGACAATCTGGCAGAGGGTTTGGAATTGAGGGAACTGGGGGACAGGGCAGGACAACAATAAACAAAAGACACAATCACATGGCAGTGAAAGGTTATCAGATGACTCAGAAATTGATTACAATTGATTAAAAAAAATCTGATAATCTAACCTCTAACCAGTTGGTGTAAGAGAGCCTTTACATACATAACACACGATAAAGGTTTAAGATAGACACTCACACTTTGTGCAGATGATCCTGGGTCTCTCCCAGCTCCCGTCGGCCCGGCAGCGAGCGGTGGGGATGTGGCGCTGGAAGAAGCCCTCAGAGCACTGGTAGCGTACCACTGCATGGATGTCATAGTGGGATCTCCGCCGACCTATCAAATGGGCGTTCTCCACTGCGGGCGGGGTCCCACACAACACTGCCAAAAACAATTAAATCAAACCATATCAATCATACAGATAAAGGTTGGTATATACCCAGTATCTATTTCACATTAATCCAGAGATGTACATGTTGCCAAAAGTCCAAAATTGTATGACTTTCCATGATAGTAGTGTTAACTTCCACTTATTAAGCATCGGTTAAGTATAAATACTCTTACTACAGCAAAAGAGAGTGTCAAGAGACATATTGTTTGGTTTTAATCAAATTCAATATTGCAAGTGTGTTCTGCCTCTAGATGGCAGCCTTGTTGCTGTATCTGAGTGTGATTTGTGGAGTGGCCAGAAGGAGGTAATAGGTCTCTGCAGTAGGCAGGGAGTGCAGCCAAACCACAGAGCCCATGAGACCACAGCTTGACAAACAAACACTCTTAAACTACTTAATCCTCTTCTCCATCTTTGTCCTTCCTTTTCTAACTCCTCCTTGACCGTCCTCCGTTTCTCCAGCGTGTCTGTCCCAGTCTTTAGCTTTTCTTTGCATCCTACAAGCTCTCGCTGCATTCACATTCAGGTCAGTTGAGTCAAGGCAAGGCAGTAATTGGCAATAACTGCAACTAACGGTTCTGCTGCCTGGACAAGCATAAGTGAGCCCAGAAGAGAGAGAGAGAGAGAGAGAGAGAGAGAGAGAGAGAGAGAGAGAGAGAAAGAGAGACAGCAATAAGAGGAAGATTGAGAATGATATTGCTCTCATAAAAATCAATACCGGTTTGAGACTGAATCACAACTTTCACTTTAGTTTGTGTTTGTCGTCAATTTGTTTTGGAGCATCTGCCCAGTGACCTTTAATTGAGAAAAAGTGCGAGTGATGCGAAATGGCTACTGAAGTCTGACCAACTGCTGAATCTTTTCTGCATAAAGAGCACAAGAAGTGATGATGATCCATGATGACTAACAGGTGGCCAGCTGGTCAGCAATAACACCCGAGCAACCGATTGTTGGAAGACAGCAAAAATCTCTCCTGATGAATTGATTTAGCTTTGATCTGATGAGAAAGTCACACAGGACCTGAATGTGACAAACAAGTTATTGTTTATGTGCACGTTTGCTGTGCTGTTTGGTTACACTGGGTCCAGCAGTATTACAGTACCTGTGCCTTTCTTGCAGATGTAGGGCAGGTTGTAGTTGCAGGGCACGTCGTTCCACTTGCCGTCCTCATGGGCAATTGTGACCACGCAGTCCTCCCCTCCCGCGAAGAAGTTATCCGGCTGGCTCTCCCTCCAGTTCTCGTATACCTGCACAACAGCGAAACAACAGAATCCAGCTGCGGTTGCTTTCATTTGTCAGCACCTGGGACAGCAGACTGTAACTCTACAATCTTCTCTCTCGCTAAAAGCAAAGATGACAAATTTCAGATGAATGCCATTTGCAAGATAACACATGAGATCTTGCACATAAATTTCTATGAGCAACGGGTCCTTAAGGAATACACAACTTTGTAAGAGCAAGATATTTCTTTATTTGTGTTTTTGTCTGCATTCTTCTATAGAACTTCTGCCCATTTTAGGATTGAGCAACATTTGAATCACAGATCTGTCTGCTGATGTTGGAAGGCTGCTGTCTATCAAATCTGATCGATGTATGAAACCTTAAATCAATAATAACTGAGGTCAATACAAACAAAAACTTTAGATTTGAAGATTTTAGGGACTTAAACCTGGAGTTTGAGATTCTCACAAAGTAGCTCAATTTAACACTGATCACTGACCAGATCGTTGCTATCAGTCCACTGAAAGTCTTCCTCCACCGTGCGGTCATTCAGACCGATCCAGGCGTTATCATGACCCAGACCTGTAAAAAACAACAGTACAACATGTTCCTTTTGTTAAAAACTCTGATATCCACACTGACATCCATCCATGTCTCGAATCTGTTTAAACCGGTTCTTCTCGCTCTTGTTTTGTCTATTTCTGTCTGTTTTCATGTGTGCATTATTTTATGTGTCTCCTCGTCTTGCTTTGTCTTCCATGCATCATACGGTGAATTAACAAATCAGGAAGACTATCGAAAGAGGTTAACACAACGCCTCATCTTTGCTATGCGATATTTATGCTATACTTTTATATTATATCTTTTTCTTATGAATACACAAACATTTCGGTACATTCAGAGAAATTCATTGAATGTGTGTCTTCTGTTGGTTATTTGTACAAGTGTGTTATGTGTAGGTTTGTTTATGAAAGAAATACACACATACCATTGATAAACTCCTGCTCAGTAGCCGAGATGACGCTACTGAGGTGGGCACTGTGCTCTCTGCAGTCTTTCTCTGCGTCCTCCCAGGTGTGTCTGTGGGTGAAGTACCTGTGGGACAGCGCAGGGAAAGTGGAAATGAAAATACATATTTTATACAAACCGCAGCAAGACAAGTTTAAATGGTACAGAGTGCTGTGGTAAGATAACTCCAGCATATACAAGAAAAATGCCGACAGATAAGGCACCTGTGGTTGCAGGTAAATATATTTATTATATTTTATATAACAGCACAGGCAGTTTTTCATCATTTTTCTTTACCTGTAGCAGTGGCCATGGAACTTCCTCCAACCGTGCTCGCAACCTTCTACGTCTGTGAAGACGAAGCGAAAAGAGGAGGGGAAGTGAGAGACACTAAAATCATTTTTTGAAGGGCACCTGAAGGCATAGTTACTGTAAGTGCAGGAACACAAAGTAAGATAAAATGGTCTGGTAAGATGGGAGGAGAGAGGAAGCTTCTTTTTTTTTTTTAGCGTTCAACCCATTTGGCAAATAAAGACAAAAATATATGACTGTGGCATCTTGAGAGGCTAAATACATGAACTGTAATTATACAGGCTCGTTTTCAATTCACAGCACAAGTGGCCGTCTCCCTGCACTATTAGTATTCATAAATAAGACCACAGCCCGTGGATTCATTTATAACTGCAAAGGTTAGATATTAATTTGTTCTCATTACTACTAGTGCACAGCGCGCACGCAAGCACGCGCGCACACACACACACACGCACACACACACACACACACACACACACACACACACACACACACACACACACACACACACACACACACAAGGAGGACAGATCTGGAGCTGGAGGCGGAGGCTGCGGAGGCTAAAACCAGTGAGGTGATGAATCAGCACGAGTGCACGTTGGTGTGAGTGTGTGGTATGGGGTTTATTTGTGCCTACCACACAGACACACTTGTGAGTCTTGCCTCATGAGACTACATTGCCTCCTTTTTTTTTTGTATTATGGGCTGCCGGCCCCGTGTTGGTGGGTTGATTGCTGCCATAGGCTTCTTTTACTACATCACACTAATCTTGATTTGCATACTTCAATATCAGATTGCTTGCATCAAATTATTTTACACCCAGCCAATTCATTGCTAGCTTTGCCTGCATGGTTTATATTTAGCTACAAAGCCATCCGCCTGATTGTTTTCACTGGCTTGTTTCTCTGCCTCCCCATCCTTGGTTATGACTGTTATTTACTTAATTATTTACTTTACTTTGGCTTAGCATACAGACTGGAAACCGGGGAGAAACAGCTAGCCTGGCTTTGTCCAAAGGTAACAACATCCCTGAACCAGCACCGCTAAAGCTCACTGATTGACACGTTATACTCTGGCTACTCTCGGCAAGACAGCGAATAAGCGTGGTTTCCAAAATGTCTATTTTTAAAAATCATCCCAAAACTAATTTGTTTTCTTTGGCTTTTTTGATTGATTTTGAACATTTTATTTTGTGGGTTGTCCACACCAATTCTGCATATATATATATATATATATATATATATATATATATATATATATATATATATATATATATATATAGTCCTCTCTGGCCTTTTTATATCCTTCTGTTTTGAAAAGTGAGCTCCGCTAAAAAGGGTCTAAAATCGCCCATGATTCAAATATATCCAATTCCAGTTGGAATAATCTTCCTGTGTCTCTGAGATCTATCGCCGCTGCTTCAGGACGTCTTTATTTTCTCATCTTAAAAAAACGGTCTATGCTTTTAATTTGTGTGTACTTAACTTTTTGAATTAAGTTTATTCGTGCTGAAGGCAACCTGCTTCAATTGTTCATAATTCGTTTGTGATGGAATTGAATTATCTGGGTTATTATTGTATCTAATTTCGTTGTGTGTATAACAGCTGTGTGTGTGTGTGTGTGTGTGTGTGTGTGTGTGTGTGTGTGTGTGTGTGTGTGTGTGTGTGTGTGTGTGTGTGTGTGTGTGTGTGTGTGTGTGTGTGTGTGTGAGATAGGGTGAGCAAGCTGTCTGTATCTGTGTTTTTGGAATGTATGTTTGTTATGCAACGCTGTTTTGTGTGTATGTCTTTTATAATTATGTATTTGTGTTTACAGGACCTCCTTCGAAAAATGAGATGCTACATCTCAATCCTTCCCATCCTTCCATTAAATTCAAATAATGCTGACTGAAAACTGTCCAAATACTAACTGATGCTTGGGAAACAGGGTGTATATTGTTGTGTCTGCAGGAGTTTAAGTCAGTTATCTGTCACCCTGCAGCCCTGTGACACACACAGATACACAGTGTCTGACAGCTGCTGAGACTGTGATACCGTGTTGTGACACACAGCTGTAACAGACGATGCACACTGATCAGGATTATTTACACCAGCACGGTTTGCAACAAACCTTTGCACACACAGCGATGTACTGGATTTGTCGATGCAGTATTCGCACTCTCACCTTTCTCACACGTGTCTCCTCCATAGCTGGGCAAGCAAAGGCAGAGGAATGAATCAATCTTGTCGATGCAAGTGCCTCCATTTTCACATGGCTCGGACTGGCAGTCATCAACATCTGTGAGGAGGAGAAAGAAAAAGTGTGTGGGTGTTTGCTGCCGCTCAAATACAGACACTAGACAAGCTGGTCAGTAGTCCTGGGATAAACGGTGATATGTGTCCATGTTGATGAGTACAGTATCATACTTCAAACAGGGTGCGAGGAGAATACAGACTAGTATAATCCCTATGACATTCCTTATTTGTCCTTATTCTCTCACTGAGTAAGCACTTCAAGTGTCCTTACATCCTTCTTTATGAATTTAGAGAATAAGGTTGACTTGATGTATGCCTAATCTCTTCTTTTGTCTCTTGTTCGTTGTCTCCATTTACAAAAAGGTTGCACGCAGGAGAAATAACACGTTGCATTGCTTTTTCCTTTAAAAAGCAGTTGTGTAGACATACATTTGGTGGACTAGACAGCAGAGAGGATGAACCTGACCAGAGGATGTGGGTTCAAGCCCTCATTTTGGCAGCCATCCACCCTGCTTAAGAAGCCTTAAGCAGCAACAGACACCCTACCAGCTCCAGGGCTGCTCTACTACTGTGCTCTCTAACCTCTCAGTGGGGAAAAAAAGGAACATTTCTCCACAGGGATCAATAAAATATCACTTTATCACTGTAAATCGAGGGCATGTAATCTTCTTCCACCACTGTGTGTGTGTGTGTGTGTGTGTGTGTGTGTGTGTGTGTGTGTGTGTGTGTGTGTGTGTGTGTGGGGTGGGGGGGGTCAGATATACCCCAGGACTGCAGAAATCTATCAAAACTCACAGCGAGAGAGCAAAAAGAAAGTGTCTTATGAATTCACTTCAAAGTAGCTCCTCACATCTTAACGTTTACTTAGTTCCAAGCAAAAAGCTGAAAAGACAAAAAAAAAAAAGGTGTGTGACTCATACTCAGATAGATCAAACTAGAATGACCTTTAGCTTTCACTTCAGACTGTTGTCTGACTGTTGTCACCCAGGGTTGGTTGCAATAGCGAGGATTAATTCCTAATCTGGACTCAATTGTGATTTACCATTAAAGAATGTTGAAGGGTTCTAGTGTGGGACTAAGTAAGATTGTCTTTTTCAATCTTTTCTAGAATCCAATTTTTTTACACTTCAGTTTTTGCTTTGGCTTGGAAATATTTAAGGTTTGATCTAACTTTGATCTGACAGTAGAGGCTGTCTCTCTGTTTATAGAAATGACAACTGAGGTTGATTTCTTTTTAGGACAGACATAGTTAGATTTATGCTAATGCATTTTCCCCTCCAACAAGCTCGTAGTTGTGCGATCGATCAAACAACGTTGTTTGTCTGTAAGATCAAATAGCAGTTCAAGAGCATAGCTAGCCTGAGAGCTTTTTCAAATGTCACTTTGACAGCCTGGTTCATCGGTTTAAATCACTTCAAGCTACTGTGTGCGGAATTAGAAAATGTCCCACTTTTGCTGTACGAGGAATGACATTTGTTTAGTATTAAATCTATCTTAGATTTACCAAACCGTGGTGAAGCTGTTGGAAACTGGTGAAACAACTCTGATAACTTGAATCAAGGACGTGTTGTTTGAAACTCGGTTTGTACCAGCCTCATTTATCAGAGATTCAAATGAAATGGTGTCACACGAGTTCAACCAAAATGTGCAGAGGCTGGATTTGCTGCAAAGTAATGAAGAAGTCTTTTGCATTTTTTTCTCCCACCACAATGAAGAGAAAAACAGGTTACTCAGGTGTCAGACTAAATGAGTTTACATTAAAGAAATGTCACATGAATATGAAATGCCCCAAAGCTAATTATAATGCTGAATGACCTCTTGATGTGTTGTTAGTCAATACACACCACCAACTCTCCCCCTCTCCCCCTCAATAAAATCAGTCCAGCTCTTTGTTGTTCAACATAAAAAGTCGGATCCCCTCGTCCCTCTCATCCATTATGCAGCGGGGGAAGCTGCTCCTCAGAGAGACAAATCTGCAAATTCTGCAAATCCATAACCCAGCCCTCCAGCATACCCACACATCAGCTGCTGGCTGCCAGTGTCTGTCTGTTTGTCCCTCTTTCTTTCTGTGACACTGAACAGACAAAACGTGGCACTCCGTAAGTTTTAAGGTGCTCACGACCAGACACGGATAAGTATGGTTCACTTATTCATAAAGCGATCACTTCCTTATGAGCTTATGAGCTGAACATATATTAAGAAACAAATTAGAGATTCATACCTCCACGTCAAAGTGTTCCAGTACCTCTGTGTAGTTGTCTGCTGTGGCACGTAAGGACAAGGGACAAACATGTCTCTGTATTAGTGGCACAGTTTGGTTTTAAAGTTGGAGGTAGGTTTGTACTAGTCTCACATTGCTAGACCTTCCTCCACAGCGCTGCGGAGGACGGTCTGGCTACAGCCCACACAGCATTCCGGGATGGGAGAAAAACGTGCTCTGGTTTATTGGCATTTCTTTCAACCAATCACAATCGTCTTGGGTGGCGCTAAGCACCGGGCGGAGCCATGGTGCCGCTGCAAAATAACCTCGGGAAGGAACTTGTTTTAGTGGAACATGTTCAAAAGTTGTTTTAGTCGTGCGAGAGAAAGCTCAGATTGGACAGATAGTCTAGCTAGCTGTCTGGATTTACCCTGCAGAGATCTGAGGAGCAGTTAACCGTAGTCCTCATAAATCAACCGGAGTTTAGAAGTCCAGCACAAAGAAAGCAGAAGGTAACTGACATCCGGTTGAAAATAAGGGACATCCGGCGGAATTCCGGCGGCAACGGGGCAATCCCGGAAGTGGAACGTGGTGGATATAGACTAGGTTTGCACAAGCTATACATCACACTAATGCAAAGATCCCATTTAAAGCCGGACTACTCACTGATTTCCAACACTGCTTGCGATGGTCTACAACTTCAGATATCCCATAGCAGCTATCTCGGTATAAAAGGTTAGTGTGGCGAAATGACAAATTTCTATCGCCTCATATTTATCATTGAGAACTTTACTGTGGGCGGACATAATACAATGTAAATATGGATTCAAATATGAACTGAAATGACAAAACAATAAACCAAATTTCAAATGTCAATAGCAGCCCAACAACTTAAAGGCCCTGCACACAAATGTGCTTTCAGTTGTTCTGATGCAACCTCTGCTCAAGATCAAGTTTGTCAGAGCTGCGGATTACATAATGTCAGCATGTTCCAATAACAATGATAAGGTTGTAACACCAATACAGTCACGGCTGGAAAAGCACTAATAACATTAACAAGGTCTTCTGTGAAAAAGGGAGTGTCAGGACTTTAGATAAGGGCTAGTGATTTAAACAAGAAACTGCAGTGGAAATAGAATAACAGTCTGTGGGTGGAGTTATACGAGTGGTAGAATAAGCCAGAGTCCATGGCAGCTGTTCATTTGTCCATGCCAGTGTGCCGCTTGTTATGTGGTGGCACTCATATGGAGCGCAGTGGGTGCTCCGAATGGTCAAGGTGCAAACCATAGAAATGCCAACGTCTGTTGTTCAATTCTGGCCGGGGACCTTTGTGGTATGTCATACAACACTCGCTCTCCCTTCATTTCCCGTCTGGCTCTACATTTTGGACTATCCAATAAAAGGCAAAAATGTCAAAAAACAAAAAGAACAAAAGAAAAACAAAAAGAAGCAGCAGGTATGAGACTCAGCTGGTCATACTGCAGCAGGTAGTTGAGATGCTGTATAAAACTTAAACTGAATCTTTTTTTTTTACAGCATTTATGTGTTTTCAGAGACAGTACAGTACCCTTAAGCATAAGCATACTACAGCAAAATACAGTTACGCATCTATGCAGAAACATACTTCAGACCTGATCTTACCATGCTAGAGTCAGAAAGGACAAACAAAAGGGGAATCAGCAGAGAGAGAGAGAGAGAGAGAGAGAGAGAATTGATTGGGAAGATTTTGAATCTAGATACTGTCAGTCCATCTTTGTCTTGCAGGTAACAATTGGCTTTGTTCAACATTGCAGCCTGTTGGCCATGACCTGCTGCGGTAAAATGCATCTAATCTCTCACCTTTATATCTGCACAAGGAGGTTATGTTGTCTCTGCTGTTAGTTGCTCCTTCTGTCAGCAGCATATCATCAAATATGAATGGATTTCTATGAAGTTGGTTGGGCATAAAGGCCTTCGGGTGAGGAACAATTGATTTGTTTTTGGTGCTGCTTTGAAACTAGGATTTCTGCCATTCAGCTATTTTTCTTTTTAGCCAATGACGCAACTAAGAGAGGCGTTGACTTGATTCCAAAGCCTTAAGGTATTTTTTTTTTTTTGCAGGGACAAGAAATCAATTCAGCTCAAAAATTGATTTGACTGAAAGTAGATTTTTTTTGTGTTTGCAAAATAGAAACCTTGGCAGTGAAAACTACCAATAGTTTTACCTTGAGGGACAAATCTCATGGCCCTACTCAAAGGGTCAGATCCTAACCTTTGACCCCAGCCTCCATTCAACGTCCTCCCTCAATGTGAGGGACAGCTTGACCTTTGACCTGCCAATAGGCCATTGGAGAGACTTACGTCAATAGGCAGGCCTGATTTAATCATGCCACTGTGTGGATACATGCGTGCTTGTGTGGGATGTGTGTGTGTGTGTGTGTGTGTGTGTGTGTGTGTGTGCGTGTGTGTGTGTGTGTGCGTGTGTGTGTGTGTGTGCGTGTGTGTGTGTGTAAGCATCACTCACCAATCTCACAGTTCTCCCCAGTGTATCCTTGTGGGCAGTAGCAGCTGTAGCCCGTTCCCTGCGGAAGGCACTTTCCTCCGTGCAGACATGGGTTTGTCACGCAGGGCTCTGCCTTGTCTAATGGGGGGGGGGGATTTAGGGAGTTAAAATAAAAGAGATAATTAGTGATACAGTAAAGGAAGAATTCTTTTTCTGTCTGGAAATGTGATTTATTCTGGCGAGGATAAAACATTTGTATCTAAGCTCACCAGAGGAATAAAGCTTGGCTTAAACACAATTTTCCTCACCAATGCTGTTTTTTTTTTAATTTTTTTTTTATTTAAAAAACAAAATCAAGGCATGCCACGCTAAATTTCCATCATTGCAGCTCAAACAAAACCAGCGGTTACAACACATATCCATTTCAAACTATGTCTCTTTTCAAAGGGATCAGAAGCCAGAGAGCCTCAACCTCGCCATCCACTCACAGCCACAGTTGTCATGGTTACCATATGGAAAGCGAGGCCTTGGCGCACTCCACCGAGCGTAGTGGGCAGCGTGAGAACTTCAGACATTAGCCATCCTCAACAGAAATGAGCAGACCTCCCGCTGAGCGCCTGAGCTCCGCTATTCACCCCCTAAATGCGAGCGTGTGTGTGGTCTCCTTCCACAATCATTTCCATATCAATTGACACACTACCACGTGTTTCTCCCCCGAGCCTGCTCATTATAGCACCTTCAGGTCTTTGAAAACCACCACTCGTTCATCCTGGCCGCAAAAGATCTTTGTTGTGTCTTTGTTCTGCCAGCTCTCTCTGACACTGAGGACTGCGAGAGGGGGTTGTGTGTGAGGTTGACATTGTGTGTGTGTGTGTGTGTGTGTGTGTGTGTGTGTGTGTGTGTGTGTGCGCGTGTGTGTGTGTTTGTGTGTGCGCGTGCACTCGCGCGTGTGTGTGTCTGCGTGTGTAGGTGTGTTTGTGTTTACGCAGTACAATGAGCGAAAATCAATACCATGGCTGTGATTAGCCTTGAGCCTGATCATGTCCAATAACTACCCAGAGGCTGACATCTCAAGCACACATCCTCTGAGTTGTCACGATGCCGACTGGCTGCTGGGTCAGGCAAATTAAATGTTTTATTCGATTTGTTAAATTTAATAAATAAAAAAAAAAGGATTTAAATTAAAAAAGAAAAAAAAAGAAAAGCCTCAATCTTTTATTGAGGCTTTTCAATCACACAGGAGCAACATTTCTCAATAGCGTCCGTAGATTTATGTTAAGTTTTGCGTGCTAATCCTCTGCTCGTGGTTTGAATTCTGCTGAAGTCAGGTGCTGAAAGCAGCCATGCATTTCATTTCACGAACATCGGTCCAGGCCCAAGTGCACTTGCACCCTATGCATCAGTCAAGGTCATGGCACGCCTTGATAAATACCAACTGTTATGACAAGCAGAGCATGTGTGTGTGCGTGTGTCTGCCCATGTGTGTGCGTGAGAAAGATAAACCTTGTGCGACTGGCCGTTCATTAAAGTGAGTGGTGCAGAAAAATCAATAGTCTGTAGAATGAGCTGACAGAGTGGACTGTCCCTCGTTTTGCACAGCGGCCGACACCACCGGCACAAACAACAACAATAAGCTGGCAACAGCAAAATATCCAACTAATAGGTTTACAGAAATAAGAGAGTAAGGGGATAATACATGGCAGAGGCAATGCTGGGATACCTCAAAGTGTTAATCCGAGCATCACTACAGCCTGGAAATATGGTTTACTTTGGAAATATGATTTCCGGATAAGCACTTTAGACCTCACAGGCGGTGTTGGCATTTCTGTGAGGATAGGAGAGCAGAAAAAAGGAAGGTGGAAACAAAGAAACCGCTACAGAAAGATGGTGTGGTGTTTGTGTTTGAGAACAATGTGCTGTGCTACTGAAGGACCTTGAATCTAACCCGAGGCCTCTCTTTTTTTCTCTCCTCTCTCATTGATTGAACTGACTGATGAAGTGCTCTGTGATCCAGTCAGGAGAGAAAACACTGACCACCACCATGAAATCCAACCCCAAGGGACTGAAGTAGAGTTGAGATTGTTCAAATAAGAGAGAGAGAGAGAGAGAGAGAGAGAGAGAGAGAGAGAGAGAGAGAGAGAGAGAGAGAGAGACGTAAGCCATTATTCTGGTCAAATCTCCTGGGAGTGCATCCATCTACACCTTCTGTTTGTGGAGCAAAGCTAGGACCGTGTGTTTGTGTGTTTACGGCCTTCTGCCTGCATGACTCCAGGGTGTCAGTCAATCAATCAACCCCAATACTGTACACCAGAAGCCCAGATGGTTGCCCTTGGCTTCTTGTCGATACAGTTTACAGCTGTTTACCATCCGCAGACTCCTCACACCCCAGAGCAGGCAGCTCAGCCATGTCTGCCGCAGACGTGAGTCGCTTTTCAAAGGGAATGAAATAAATCACTATAGAAATGTGTGATAGCATGATGCCTGCGGGGCTTTCAAACGCTGGGTGATAGGACGTTCCCTGTATGAACTCTCATTATCAAGCGAGAAATAAGTAAACCAGGTGGCCAGCCAGAAGCTTCACTGAGATATACCGTGCTGCAGACTTAATCAACAGATTGTGTGTGGTGGCGGGAATGTGGTCTTTGCTTTGCTTCAATTTTTTTGAATAAATATGCCAGTGGCGAGGTCAGGGGAGGAAATGAAAAGGCAATCTTACAGGATAGTACTATTTATTTACAACGTGGGTCTTATTTTCATCTCCCTTCATTCCTATCGGTTATGATAAGAGTGTACTTATCAAAGTAATTCCTGAGACATGTAGACACAGTGAGACGAGCAGACCTAGACTGAGGTTCTAAACAGTGTTGGGCAACTGCTACTTGAATTACCAATTGTTTCACTGCTTGTCACATTACTTCATGTTCCTCAATAGGGCTGTGCAATTAATCGAATTGTAGTAATGCAATTTCTCTCTCTCCTATTTTGTCTTGTGTTCTGAAGGATAATCCGACGGGAAAAGTAGCAAGGGAAATTTCACAGTTTAAGGTGTTTTCACTGTTGCAACATGTATCCAAAAGTCAATGAGTGATTGTGTTAAATAATCGTGACTTCAATATTAACCAAAATAATTGTGATTATGATTTTTTTCCATAATCGAGCAACCCTATTTCTCAGCTCCTCCTCCTTCTTACAGGGGTTATATGCCAGACTATTTCTTGGCCAGGAGCCTCAGCTAGATGCCTGGTGGTACTGTAATTGCTCTCAGTCTGGCTCATTACCCCCCCCCCCCCCCCTCTCCCTCCCCCCCTCCACCTGTTTCCCACCAGTTCCCAGTATTTGTGCTATGCTAAGCTAAACACCTACTACCTCGAGCTACATATTAATGGGGCAGGCATGAAAAGGTATTTCCCCACGTCAACTTTTTCTTTAACAAGCAGCCAGCCTCTGATCTGAAAATATCTACTGCTGCAAGTCCATTCCTCACAGTCAACTGAAGCAGTGTGGTTCACACATTCTAAGTAATGCCAATAACTAATGGTCAAAATAATACCCAAGCTGTAATAAATCAGAATTGTCCTTTACAAATCAAAATAACGCTTCAATTAATTACAATGAATAAACAGATACATGGACACACTTATCAAAGTAAAGTCTACCAACAGGCTGGCAAAACATCTGAAAACAGGCAAACAATGCTAACCTGTTGGGCTGAGAGTTATGGTACTGATGTTGACTGCCCCTCTGTTGCTCTCCTCCTCCACGTTGCCAGGTAACAAGGCCCCCGACCCCACAGTGTGGGACCAAGAAGGCTCCTCCACATCTGGGGTTCCCGACAGTAATGGAGGATAATCCAGAGAGCTGTTCAGAACAGCTTTCTCCACTGGGACCCAGCGGGGTGATGTCACATGGTTAGTGGAGCTGCCCTGGTTGTCTGAGTGAGTAGATGGAGCTGGCTCTCCTGAACCAGCGGTTTGAAATGGGAAATGGGAATGGGGTGATGAGGGAGAGGTTGAGAGGGATGGAGGTGAGGAAGTGGATGGAGATGGAGATGGTGATGGCGTGGAGAAAGATGGAAGAGACACGGATGGGGAGGGAGATTGGGATTCAAACAGGGATTGAGATGGGGATGGCTGAGAAGAGGATGGAGATGGGGACGCAGTTACAGACGGCAACGGCGATGGAGACGAGGAGAGGGTCTGGTCTGGATCGGGTGAGCTTGATGGCCATGGGGTTTCTGCTGGTGAGGTGGACGGGGATTTCGATGTAGATAAGTCAGCGCTTTCCGGCCCAGTTGTGGTCATCACTGTGAGCTCCAGAGGACTAGCGGTGGCAGTGGTAGTCGTGGTCGTGGTGGACTGTCCCTTCCTGTGACCCCTCTCTCTAGATCTTTCTCTGGATCTCTCTCTTGGTTTGCTTGTTCCAACTGGTCGACGTGAAACTTGTATCTCCCCCTTTGCTTCCGCGCCGGTGATTTCTCCACTCCCCTCGTCTTCTCCTTTCCCCTTCTCCTCTCCTCTTCCCTTCTCCTCTCCTCTCCCCTTATCCTCTCCTCTGCTCCTGTCCTCTCCTCTGTTCTTCTTCCCCCTTCCTCTGCCTCCTCTGCCGCTGCCTCTGGAGGTCACCGTCTCCTCCCTCTTGCCACCCGGCTGGGTCGTGGTCTCTGAATCAACGCGGACCCAGATTTCCCCGCTGGATGATGTGATTCCGGAAGAAGAGCTGGAGGCAGTGGACGTGAGCGTCTCTGAAGTCTCCCAGCTCTTAGTGCTCTCTGTAGTCACAGAGTTACTGGAGGCAGCCAAAGTAGATGCCAGACGTGTGGGAGGTTGTTCACTCGCTGGTGTAGAGTTTTCCCTCAAGGGACCGTTAAACCATGAACTTCCCCAAGAAAACAAACCTGCGGAGGGCACAAAACAAACAAAAAAAATGGAAAGAACGAGTGAAGTCAGGGGTGCAATTATTGCAGACAGAGAGAATAGTGCAAAAGACGAAACTCAAGAGTGACAAACAAAGCAAAAAGCATCTCATGGATTCTCTTGGCTTTGCCAAGGGAGACAAAACAAGCACTTCTAAGCTGTCTGAGCTGTCCATCAACTGTTTATTTTTCTATCACTGTACCAGCACCGTCTACACTTCAATTCGATCAACTTCAGCAAGCAAACCTCTGCGGAGAAGAAAAACATCTAAAGGAAAGGTCTGAACACTTCCCTCTACAGTGTGTTAAAACAGTATTGTCTCAGGGATAAATATAACCAGAGACAAAGGCAATGAGACAGGTGATCTGCGATGAATTGTTTGCTAATTAGCAAAAAGTGCTTGTTTGAAAGGTCTATTATTCAACACTAAGTGTAAATGTGAGCTTTTAAAACAATATTATGCCATCAAGTTATATCAGAGTTACTGTAATGAGCCATTTCTCACTTGTAAATGTCGCTCACGTCAACACCGAAGTCGTGACAACAGCTAGGCCTAATTAAACTGCCACTGTTCGACTTGATGCTTAAAGGGGCTGTACTCGATATACACAGAAAAGAAAAGTAGTCTGGGATTGCCTGCACACGGCTCTCACAGACCGTTCCCTAACTTGTCAAATGCCATCGCTTTTTCACGGCCCTCGCCGTCTGATACCGATGGCAAGGCACTCACATGCACTCACATGCACTCACATGCACTACCATGCACGTGCGGCCGGACCGGCTATCAAAAGAAAGAACAAAGCAGCTTGGATTACAACACACACAAAGGAAAAACATAGCAAATAGTTGCCATATTAACGTTCTGAATACAGTACAGCCCCTTTAACTATATGGAACAGTTCATTTAAAACAGCCACAACTACACAACTACAACAAATATAAATGAATACAAAAAAGACATGGGTAAAGGTCTAAAACTGACAAAAACACACATACACATGCAAGCAGAATGAAGACATGCTGAGTTTGAAAGTTATGAAATCACCCATATGACCTTTGTTATAAAGCCGAATAGATAAATATCAGTGCTTACCAAATAACATTTGCTTGCGTTACTATTTGATTATCATATGACTTTGTTCTTTTTAATTGAGACAGACCTAGAGCTTATCTTATACCATTTTTAATTAGCTTTTAGGCATTGACTTTAGTGCTTGTGTGGCAGCTGTTACAGTACACATAAGACACTATACACTTTCTAATATTCTTTAATAAAGCCTTAAAAAATGCTTTCAGTATTTCATTTTATCCATATTTTTTAATTATCAACTCATTTTAATATTTTCCATGCAGGTCAGTTACATGTTACAGTTACCAACAAACTATTTACATGTGACGGAAATCACAGCTGGAGCTCGTCAGCTGCCACACCTGTTGCCAATCGCAGCTCGTTAGTGGCCCAACAGGACAGCCAGCCTGAGCAACAGAGCGTCTTGAAGATTACAGATTTTGCAGAAGAAAGAGCTGATGCTCTCCCAGTTAGCCCCTTATTAATTCTGTCTTTCTCTAATGAACTTCATTCCTGGGGCTTCTTTGTACTGTAATTAATGTGTCATCCTGTTGTGTTGCCCAACTGATGTTTCCCCAACATCACAGACCTGAGCCAATTAGTGCCTCAACAGCGTTATGTGCAGAATACTGTACATGTTCATAAACACGCACTGCCTTCTCAAGCCTTCTGGTTGCTTTATAACTAAAATCCTGTGGCTGTGTCCCTATTCCAGACACACTGTGCTAACAGTTATGTGTATTGTATAACGTAAACACTGGAACAGTTACAAAACGTGCTTAACGTGTTTTTTTTTCTCAGTTTTTCCTCTGTTATCTTCTTTTCAGAAATGTATCCACTAATACGATTTGTATGGGGTTAACCCCAGATGATAAGACATATTATTTCACAAATTAGAAGCAGTATAAATCCACTCACTTGGTGATGCTGCACGGGATGAGTTTGAACCCTCATCGGCCTTTTTCGTGGCCGTCTCCTCTTCCCCTGCCTGTCCACTTGGTGTTTGGGTTCCTTCCACATCTCCAGTCCCTGCCAGGTAGTCCCAAGGCTTCCAAATGGACTTGACAATCTTGGAGATCACCTAAAATAAACAAGTGGATGCAGTGAATGAAGTTGGTTCAGTGATGCTGCCTTTGTATTAAAATCTCAAAATAAGAGCTTAAACCAAGGCCAACCTTCTTGTCAGCAGGAGTAGGGTGGACCGGCGGTCGGAGAAACTCTTCTGAGTCGGGGCCAGGCTCCAGTGGCTCTCCCCAGTCTAAATGGCTCTGTCCTGGGATTAGCTGGAGGGTCACAAATGACCCTGAAGACTCTGAGGACCAGGGGTCTGAGGCTGAGGACACAATCAGTTGGATTATTATCACAGATCCACATTCGGAAGTGATCAAGACACATAATCAATTTGATATTTAAAAATCAGCCTTACACGCATCAGTGTTGTAAAGGGAGGCCTCCTCTTCTAGGTTAACCAATCCTGTCCAGTTTGAAAGTGAAACATCACTGCCATCAGAGAGCCCTGCAAGGATGCACAAAAAACATGTCAATCTTACTGTATTTGTGTTTACTGACTGGCTGGTTGACTCTCTGATTTATCAGCTGGTTCATGCTGCTACAGATCTGCTAAGCATAGACAAATGTAAAACCTCTGGCAGTGGTGGTTTGCTGTGTAGTCCCGTCACTACTGCCTGTCCCTGCAGAGTCAGCATCACCTGAGCCTGTGAGGTAGCTCCAGGGCTTCCACAGGGAGGTGTAGATCTCAGAGATGGAGCCGGAATTCTTCACTTTCCCTGGGGAAACAAGTTGAAGAGATGTGCCTTTCACGTGGCTATCGCTAAAGGTTTTTATGCAGATTGTCTCAAAGCGTTGCTGTGTTTGAATTCTTTGCAGAAATGGGCAAAGATCAGTCAACCCAGGGAACAAAAGCTGAGCATCTAGATGTTTAACTTCAACACATCCTGTTCTCTTTTTCTCTCTCACCCACTGCTGCTACAGCAGTTTCACAGATACACAACGGTGGGATAGATAACGTGGATCAGAAATCATTGTTGCCATAGCTACAACAGTGGAAGTGACATGTACTCATTGTAACTATGTTAATTAGAACTCAAAGCTCCCATGGTAACATCAACACCTCTGGTAGGAGTGAGATGGCAGTAATGTGAATATGTCTTAGTCAATTTGTTTTGTAATTTTTGATACACACATTTGAATTTAATATTGATATGAACCATTATGTCACCTGATTAATAGGAAACATTATTGAGATGATGTAGTACACTGTATTCTTTAGCACTGTTTCATCCATCAATACAAGGTTAAACTACAAACTAAAATGTTATGCAAATGCAGCCAGTGGTTTTTCCCCTGCGATACCTCTGTAGCAGTAAGCATCATATAGCGCTGTGGTGTTGTCAGCAGTGCTGTTGGGTGGGACGGTGCGGACTCCTGGCCGGCCCCCTCCACAGTCTGGGCGAGGCCTGGTCACCGGGTAGCGAACGCTGCCATCAGACAACCAGCCCGGGGCGCAGCTGTCCAGGCCGGCCTTCCAGGCCAGATAAAGCTGCCCCACTGTGGCCAGCTGGCCCCCGAGGGACACACAGCGGTCTGAGGCTGACGACAGAGACAGCCTGCCCGGGACCGAGGAGTGAAACACTTCACCTGGAGGTCGGAGACATGACACAGGAACTTGTCTATTCTAGCAGGGAGACACCTGGCTTAAACACTGTCATACATGTGTAGGCTTTGCAATCAGACATACTATTGTCCAATTATAATGCTACTTGCTGATGATATTCTATATTTTTGTTATTCTCAACAAACAATGTGGTTCCATACCCCGTGTGTGGCACTCAGCGTAATTTGTGTGTGTGTACCTCTCGCAGCGACATTGGCTTTACATGAATTGAAATAAATAAATAAAAGGAAATAAGTTTGAGCCTGAGCAACTGTGGTCACTTGTGTGTGTTGTTCTACTCCTGTTTGTGTGTGTGTGTGTGTGTGTGTGTGTGTGTGTGTGTGTGTGTGTGTGTGTGTGTGTGTGTGTGTGTGTGTGTGTGTGTGTGTGTGTGTGTGTGTGTGTGTCTGTGTGTACCATCTAGTTCTTTTGCGAGACAGTACACATCAAACAGCTCTTTCGGGTCCCTCTTCCCATAATTCCTAACTCCAGATGAGTACTCCTTGTGTCCATAGCAACCAAGCTCTGGCGACTGGACAGAATAGCTGTGGAGACAACCATGTGGGAGTCATAAATGGGATTGAACCTTTTTTCTTTCTTTCACTAATCATAGGAGATAAGTAGAAATATATTGTGGACATGTTACTGTATGAACATTATCTCAGCTCACATATCAAAGTGTTTATATCCATTAAGACTTAAAAATGCCAGTTAGGAATACATTCGTATTTGAAATCCCTTTTTCAGGGCAAGACATTAGATTAAAATACAATCAAAACAGAAGAACTGAAAATGAATTGAGACAACAGATGAGCCGAGAAGATATGGAACAAACCGTACATAAAACAAAGCAAATGTCTTCATATTAGAGAATTAGCAGAGCTGAGCTGAAACAAATGGTTGTTCAATTGATTAGTCGATTGACAATTTTAATAATCGATTAGTCATAGAAACCACTCTCATGTCTACTGCCAGCAGCCAGTTAGCTTAGCTTAGCATAAAGACTGGAAACAGGGGACACAGGTAGGCTGGTTTGTCTAGAGATAACAAATATCGCCGACCAGCACATTTAAAGCTCACTAACACACGTTATTATAATCCGTACAAGAGCCGAGGTTTAAAAATGTAAGAGCCAGGCGAGCTGTTTTCCTGCTGTTTCCAGCGGGTCTTTGTGCTAAGCTAAGCTTTACATTGATCATACAGACATGCGAGTAGTATTGATCTTATCATCTAACTCTCAGCAAGAAAGCAAATATAATTCCCAAAATGCTGAACGATTCCTTTGAGGAAAAGAAGCCGGTGAATTCCAGCTTTCCAGATGTGAGAATCTGTTGGTTTTCTTTATCGTTTATGATGAATTATATATCTTTGGGTTTTGGACGGGGGTCCAGCAAAATGAGCAATTTAAATGTAAGAAACCCTCAGCTATTCAATAAATTGAGAAAATAATCTGCAGATTAATCAGTAATAAAAAATGTAAAAAAATGAATCGTTAGTTGCAGCCCTTCTCCAAAGCACAGCCAGACTCAACTAGGCTGCAACTAGTGAGTTGGAAGTTATTGAACGTCTCCTCACCGGACAGTCTGGTCATCCAACCAGCCGGCTGCACAGCTTGCAAAGCCATCATAGTACGCTGCCCACAGCTGGGCCGGCGTGGCCATCTGAGCCGAGTTTTCCAGGCAGGCCCGCTGGGCGTCGGTAAATGAGAGGGCGTATCGAGTGCTGGGAGCCTGGTAGTGAAACACAGCACCTACACGGGTAGACACAGGGACAGGTGGTGAGATGTTTGTGAATTGATTTTAGAGATACACCAACACAGCTGAGTTTAAAATCAAAGAATCAGTATTACAGCCACAAACGGATAAATTGAAAACGATGTGAGTTTCAGCAGAAATTTCACAGATGGGCACACAGAAACACTGCCATTGGTATTCAGTCCAAACTCTTCCATTAAAACAACAACACATTACTCAAGTGGAAAACTAGATAACAAAAGCAACACAAACACAGGGAGCAAGAGTAAGCTACATTAATTAAGTCAGTCATTATGATACTGATATGGTGAATAAATGTTATTAATTATTAATTAAATAGCTGAAAAGGCTTGGCAAGGCTCCTGTTTTCGAGCACCCATTATCTAGCTCACATTAGCACAATAACACACAAAAAGCTACTAAGTTAGAAGAGGAATTTTAAAGCCTTTTGTATTATAGCTGCTCAGTCCGTCAGCAGTGTGTTCTTAGCTTAAATGTGTTATTTGGGGAGCTGTGGCACTAAACTTATCTCACAATGAAATCTCCATCAGTGGCTGCTGCACTTACCGGAGACCACCAGGGGCACAGTGTCTCTCTCATAGTCGTTACCCATGACAACCTGACATTGGTAAGTGCCTGAGTCGTTGGTGCGGAGACTGGAGATCTCCATGGTAGCATTCAGAGGACTGGCAGTGTACCCTGGCAGCAGGACGCGGCCACTGAAAGCCTTATTCACCTTGATTACATCACCTTTGGCACAGAAAGAGAGTTGTTTTCATTATAAGTGCCTTTTAAAATCCTGCGGATATTAGAGATAATACATAAACTTATAAGGAGATAAATGTATCTTCTCAATCGGCCTCTCAGTAATTGTGATCCTATGTGAACACGTCATTTTCTGTCAAAGTTTAGGTCATTTCCAACAAAGACTTTTGTATTCGTGTTTTTGTCTCAACTTTTTTACCTGGTTGGAACTGTATTGGGCTCAGTTGGAACAACATGATGTCACATACTTCTGTGGACCAATCAGGATTTAGCCACACTTAAAACTAGGGCTGGACTGGGGTTAAAAATCAGCCCTGGCGTTTTGAGACCCGGACCACCCCACCAAAATCGGCCGGACACCAGCCATCCTTTCACTCCTCTTCAACACATGTACATACCAGCTATGGAACTCTCTCCTCTCTGTGGGCCGGCCAGTCAAAGACAAACGATGTAAATGGCCAGTGTTCATTTGAAAGACACACAAATGGGCCAATGATGTGATCTCTCTTCTCTTTATGGGCCAATCAAAAAAAATAAAATTTCATCCGGAGTGCAGCCGCAGCCCATTCAGCCCACACAAATAGACCGGCCCACTGGGAAATCTCCCGGTAGGCCAACCCACGCCTGCTTGAAACAAAATCTGACAGATGTTTGCTTTAGTTTAAGGCCACCATCAATCAAATGTGATCAAACTACATCCACACAGTCCTGATGAAGCATATAAGCTCAGTTTTTGAGAGTTAAATTAGGTTTTTATTTGTATACATTTAATTGCTGCTTATTTATTCATTAACATTTGACGTTAGAAGGAAAGCGAATTAAAATTAGGTTTTAAGTAATTTCATTTAGTCTGAGTGGCTCAGTTCAAAGTAATGAACTGCACATTAACGTTAACTTCCAACTAAAACTTTTGGAGTTTTTTTTCCCACTGAAAACAGCTGCCGGCTGCATCTTAAAACCAGGCTGAGGAGAGCAATAAGACTGAACCAAAACAGGAAAGTTGCAGGCAGTAAAATCAAAACAATAAACTGGAATGCCCCAAAACCTGAAAGCGGACCTAGATAGATGAATTTATCTGTGCCTAGACTTGACTTTGCTAAAAGTCCTTCCACTCAGGGAGCATTTACAAGTACAGTGGAAAACCTCTACTGAGAGGATTTATCTCATTTTAATACCAGGAGCTGCTATTGTCAGCTTGTTAAGTTCTTAGTCATTGTTTTACTTGTGAGGGCTTCAGATGAATTCATTAAAAACCTCGAGCTGAGGAGAGCTGCAGACTTGGGTGATGACATTTGATCCACTCTTCATATGAAAATACTGACTAGTGCACCTTTAAGTGTGCTCTCTAAGCACTTGTTAAATGTTATCTGATTTAGCAAAGTAGAGTAAGTGTTATAAACAGTTAAAACCAGATCATCATGGCTTTGTTTTACCTTTAGCAGAAAGCACAATCTGCTCCAGAGGAGCGCTCTCTCCTTCTGCTGGTGCCCTGATGCGAGTCCACAGGAGCTGGGGAGGCTGGCTGGAGGAGCTGGTCTGGAGGGTGAAGACACAGGGGAGGACAGCTTTGCCTGCTAGCGTTTGTTGTACTGTAGGATGGGTGATCCTACGCATGTTTACTATGGAGGAGGCTGCTCCTAGAGAGGACAAACAAAAGAACAAAACACAATGGGATTATGTAGTTAAATACAGTATGTCGGAGGACAACAATGGGGAATATATTGCAAATGTCTACTTTTTGCCAGACATGAATAAGTCTGCTGTTTGATTATAGGGTAAATACTGTACAGTATTCTACACTAAGTATTTGAAGTAAAGAAAGTGTGGGCTGTACTGTATCTTCTAGCCAACGTGTCAGCTACAGTAACAAGACCTCAGGGATTCATTAGCAATTTCACACTCATGTTTCCACACGAGAACGAGGAACTGGTTTTATCATTCCAGCAAAGGGCCATAACGCTGACTGATTATAAGGAGCACAGCCCCCCCCCCCCCCCCCCCCTCCCACACACACACACACACACAAGAGTAGAATAACACACACAAGTGACCACAGTTTCTCAGGCTCAAATTTATTTCCTTTTATTTATTTATTTCAATTCATGTAAAGCCAGTGTCGCTGCGAGAGGTAGGGTCATGGTTCTGCAGATTGATATCGGCAACTCACTCTCTTCGATCGGGTTGCCATGACACACAGGTTCAATGTAACCATGACAACCGGATCACCTGTACAGACATGATCCACTAACCAACCAATTCTGCCTCTTTGTGCTTTGTCCTCTGTGCACCATAATGTTTGATACCAAGCAAGATCCCATCCAATTATCTGTAACTGCTGATCCTATTCAGGGTCGCAGGAGTGGGGGTTGGGGTGGGGATGTGGGGGGGGGGGGGGCGGGGGGGGGGGGGGGGCTGACATTGGGTGAGCAGGGTACACCCTGGACAGGTCGCCAGACTATCACAGGACTGGCACAACCCTCCTAGCTCCCATTCACACCCACAGGCAATTCAGAGTCAACAATTCATGTAACCTGCATGTGATACAAACCGGTTCATAGGCTGCAACAAGGATCGGAGACTAGACAAGTTATAAGTGTAAAATATGCATTTATTTACTAAAAAAACAAGTAAATAACAACTAAAAAAACACTAAAGAACAGAAAAGAACGTGGAAGTCAGAAATCAGTCGTATATGGGCGTGTGGAAATGTCTTTAACATGCAAAACCAAAATGATAGCTGCTGTGAGAGAAGAGCAGAGCTGTGTAGGGAGGTGGTGAGCTTTATAACGAGAAGAAGGGAAGTGAAGTTGACCCAGATCCTGCAAGACATGGAGCAGCCAGCAAAACAGGCACACCTAGTGGAGCGGAGGGGTCACAATGTCTTTGGACTGTGGGAGGAAGCCAGAGAACTCAGAGAAACCCCACGCTAGCACGGGGAGAACATGCTAAGGGCCCAAGCCGGGCCGGGGGGTTCGGAACCTTCTTTCTGTGAGGCGACAGTGCTAACCACTGCACCACCAAGCACGATTAATTTATTTTATTTTATAGAAGGTTGAAATTGTATTTTTCTGACCATAGAAGTTAATTTCCTTAAAATTATTATTTATTTGCATAGCGGAATGACAACCATCCGCTAATGAAGATTGTGAGATGCGGTTGAAATTTCCCGAAACAGCTAATAAAAAGACCGGTTAAATTTGTTTGTTGTTGTTGTTGTTGTGGTTCATTTTCATTTAGTTTGAAAAACGATCAAAAAAACTACTATATATCCTCATTAATAATTCATAGTAAGTTCATGAGCTGTTTCTGCTCACAAAGTCAATGAGTAGCATGGACTGTAAGGCAACATAACAACAAAAAGGCAGAAGACATCCTTACAAAGCTTTTATAAGCTTGAAGCTAATTTGCTTAGGTTTGTCATTTGTTTGGTAACACTTTACAATAAGGTAATAATCATTCGTTAATGATTAGTTAAGCATTCTGAATGCTTAACTAACCATTCGTTACTCATTCAATTAACAGTAGCTACCTGTCTGTTTAACAGTAACTAATCATTAGTGCTTGAATCAAGTCAATCAGTAACTACTCATTAACTAACCATCAGTTTCTCATTCATTCCTCATTCGTTCCTCATTCGTTAATCATTAACTACCTACTTTTTGTGTACCTTATTGTAAAGTGTTACCATTTGTTTTCTGGTCCTCTTTATTTAAATTCACACCATTAGTCAAATGCACCAATTTGTGTAAAACTAATATGAGCGTAACAAAAGAGAAGTCTTATTTGAAATAAGCCCACTTATTTTATTTGGAATAAATGCACATGGTGGAATAGAATCCCCGAAAGATATTTCCATCTGCATTTAGATTGGATGGCTTTCACATGCTGAACCCCCTGAGAGCATCTCTCTGTGCTAAAGAAAGCCTCCGCTGCTTTTTCCCCCCCAAATCAGATGTAATCACAAAATCACAAATACCAGGGAAAAGCACAAGAGCCAGAACAAGACAGGGAGGAAGAGAGTAAAAGAGAGGGAAAACCAGAGATGGAGGAAAAGGAGTCTAAAAAAACTGAATAGAGGAAATGGAGAGACTTTGGATGACAAGTGTACCCTGTAGCATGGTGGTGACAGATGGGACAAAAGAAAAACCCCTCCAGCTCTAAAAAGAGGACGAGAGAGCTGGAAGTGACATGAAAGGACACTCTCTATCATTAACAGATGCCATCTCTTATTCCTGTCAGTCCTCTACCAATGAGCTGTCCAGTAAGATAAGGAGGCTTTCAAGGCCGATATCAATGTTTCTTAAACTGAATCGATCGTGCTGGCTAATTTGATTTCATGCCAAAAATAATGTTGCCCATAAACATGAAATAAGGACATACTAACAAATACTACCGCAGCAAGAAATGATATACTGGTATATGTTTAAAATGCTGAGCATGAATGTTCACTTTTGACCTTTGATGTAAATCTTAACTAAAGGTCTCGCTACTAGCTTTTTTTCTGGAGCTTTTAACTGCAAAAGCTTGCCGTCCTTGCTTGCCGGTTTGCTCAGTTGTCAAGTTGTTGAATAGCACAGGCAAAACAAATATTTCTTTCTTGTGTGAAATAATCAATATTCCTCTGGTTTCATATTTACAGCACAGACATGAGAGTGGTATCAATGTTTCCATTGAACACTAGAAACAAGAAAGACTACAAGAAAGCACATAAAAGTATTTCCCAAAGTGTGAAACAACTCCTTAAAGAAGAAATACGTACATCATCAGACTGATAACTTGATCCCATTGAAGAGGCTTTTGAATCCGACAATGCACCAGTGTAAGGTGTACTGGCATATTCAGGAGATTCTAATCCACTCATAAGTCAGGAAATATCATGCCACCATATATTCATCAGATATTTTCTAGCAATGTGCATCAGCTTCAGTCGTGATGACATCACTAAGAGTTGCCAAGGTCAGAAAAAAAACTGTGTAAATCCATAGCAAACAGCTTTAAACTCCACTTGTTCTTGGTAGCAGGCTGAACACGTTGTAAACCACAGGACAGTACAGAGAGGATGAACAATGCAGTATTTACCATTAACCTGGAACACTGTTTGTCAGTTGGCCATCATCACAACTCATACAGTAAACTCTGTTATCCAGGTGTCCCATTTTGGTATATTGTGGTACTTTGTTGACTGCTGGAGGGCAACTTGTGGTGATGAACTTGGAAATGACTCGAAAAGTGAAAGAATTCAGAATATAACAGTTGTAACGGCTTTTACAACAACATTAAGATAAGAATCTTGTCTAGGTCTTTTATTTGGGAGTAATACCTGGTTCCAGTCCTGTTGTTTTTTATGTTAGCGGTAGGTAGATCCCTTTGTTTGCTTTTGGATGATGGATTGTGCAAGAAAAACGGAGAAAACATGAATACATGTGGAGTAATAACTTTCTGCTGTCACAGCGTTATGACTAGTAAGGTAATGTTTTCATTTTGAAAATGAGTGATGCAGTTAATGAAACTCCAGGCTGACCAGCTACCACCATGCATGCCAATTGCAGGAAAAGTAATTAAGGAGAGGAACTTATCTTTATAACAGGCAGTCAGCAGGCTGCATGTGAACCTCAAACCTGCGATACTATACATCAGAGACCTGCAGCTCTGACATGTGTTGTCTTTTTGTTCCATAATTGTGAATTTTATGCATAATTGTAATGGAACAGATGGTCGACTAAACTTGCAGAAATGGGTTTGGAGGTGTTCCAGCTCAGTCCCACTGAGCATGTCTCCAAACATCCTCAGCATGTCAGCTCTCACCTACAAGACCTGTCTTGTGTATTCATGGAAGAAATGAATGTGGGAACTGATGTTTATTTTGTATTCTGGTCCAGCTGCTCCCTTCCCTCTTTCTTTTTACTGAACCCACTTGTGTGCCAACATTATCTGTTACTATTTTTTCTTTCGATCGCAAACTGCTGTTTAATTTCTGCAGCACCTGGAGATACAGCAGTTTAAGGGAACAATGTAACAGACAACTTACCTGAGCCCAAATAGAGCAGCAGCATCAGAGCAAAGAGGATCTGCTGCCCAGCTCCACACAGAGTGAGCGCCATCCTGGACCTGCATTGAGAGAGACGGGGGTATAAAAATATAGACTTTAATCACAGTGTCCAAGACACTTCCAGACAATAAACTTCATGTTTTTTTATGTATCATCCTGAATTCGATTTAACTGATGTTGTCTGTTATTATTCAAATTCTAAGCTTTAAAGTCATTAAACCCCAAAGTGGTCCTAGTGGTTAGGCCAGTGCCTTGCATGTAGTGTGTGTGTGTGTGAGTGAGTGAGTGAGTGAGTGAGTGAGTGAGTGAGTGAGTGAGTGAGTGAGTGAGTGAGTGAGTGAGTGAGTGAGTGAGTGAGTGGGTGTTTGTGAATGGGTGAATAAGAGGAAAATTGTAAAGCGCTTTGGATAAAATTACAATATAAATGCATTCCATTTTTCTGTCAGGTAAAACAGTTTGGTGATTTTCATGTTTGAACAGACGAAGGGCAGCCTGCTCCTGTGTGTGCCGGGAAAAAGCTCCACAGCTGTTTGCTTTACAAAAACCTTTTCCCACACACACACACACACACACACACACACACACACACACACACACACACACACACACACACACACACACACACACACACACACACACACACACACACACACACGTAGTTGTCTACCATGAAAGCAGCTTTCACCAGTTGAGGTAGCCGGCATCTACAGGTGTTAGAGCAGCAGCATGAAATCTTACTGACACAAAAACTAATGCTGACCTTCACAAGGTGTTTGGGGAATGAGGCCATTACTCATACTTTATTTTGTTTTTTCTCTCATCTAGTGTGAATCATTGCACTGTGGCCACATCTATAAAATAAAATACCCCGAAATGGCCTTGAATACTGAATCCTTTAAAAAAATTAAAAAAAAAAAAAAAAGACAAATAAGGTGATTTAGTAGCATGCACACTGTATTGCAGACAGGGATGTAAAATGCATCATATCCATTTTATTTATTGGTATAATAAACAATATTGCATCTGTAGGGCACTTAGAGGCCCCTGGCTTGTATTCAGTGCTCTCCATTTAGCCGATGTGTTTGTCCAGTCATTGTGGTTCACGTTTGCCCCTCCCTACCACCTGAGCTACAGCTGCCAATTTAACTAATAATATTATTGTCATCCAGTACTGGTCTCACACCTGGTTAAAACTGGCCATTAGAGATTGTTAAGTCTAATTTGATGTTAAGCAACACACAGAGTGATACATCTAATTATGATACATGACAACCACTCCAAAAGTAAAACGATTGGATTAAGTTTTAGTACACTGCAGTGAAAGAGTGATTCTGGTGGTGCATTTCTACTGCACAACATCGAGGAAATCCTACCACACATCAGAAATGAGCTGCTGACTTTGCCAGAGGATTTGGCTTGAGGCCTGAAGCTTCTCAGCTCAATGGAGAGACGCCCGAGACAGAGCTTTATTGCCCCGTATTGTTATGAAATGCAGATGATGATGAGAGTATGCTGTTGGGTAAAACAACAAGCTTTGTTTTGTAATGCTGATTTAAAAGGGACAACAACAAAACTTCTAAATTATTCATTTACAAAATATTGGTTCATTATATCTCCCTGACTACACAGGCATTATTAACAGAGACCATATGAAGAATTTGAAATAGTTTGAGCAGAAATTAGCCCAACATGTTTAGACTCTCTAAATTTCAATTAAAATAAATAATTTATCCAGGAAAGCAAAAGACCTCTTTGCATTCACCAAGGTAACAGCAATTCATGCCACCAGCATCCCTGATGCTCAAAAAGAAGATTATGCAACACCAGTTCAACCCTTTATAAATTACAGGAATAATGGTCGCTCTCTTCTCTAACCATGTGAAAGCGCAGTAAAACCTTCAACCGTATAAAACTGGAGTGTGTGAGGCGAAGAGAAACATTCCTCTCAGAAAAGTAAAGCACTCAGTGACACCTGCCAAACTATACAGTACTGTCATTAAACGACAATTTGTTGAGTCATTTTTAATGGTGTGCAACCAAGTTGGTGTCTAGACTCTAGACTCTCTAGATTGGGAAAAAAAAGGGGATCCTGGTGCGAGTGAGCCCCCCGCTGTGCCACACACTTTGAGGCATCCCATCTCTGAAGGTGGGTTAGGACCTTGTGATGGGCTGTGACAGATTGGGGTCGAGCCGTTGGACTCGTTGCATGTTGGAAGGCCTGAACCATTGGTTGAGCTAGCTGGGTGGGTGACAAGAGATTTCTAAAGGCTTGGAGAGGGTCATGACACCGAGGAGATTGCCCAGTCTTGTAAGCGGAGAGCATTTGAGAGTGTTGTATTGGAGGGCCTGGGACTGGCAGGGGCCCAGCAGGCACTACCCACAGCAACAGAATACAGTTCAGCCTATGGACATCTCTATGGATGCTATACAACATACAACACTGTGTGCTCTATAGACAGCCGCCTTTCAAAGATTTACCAGAGGGGATTTACAACATACAGTGCACTGGCCATCCAATCACACCAGCCGCATACTAACCAGTGCTACCTTTTGTTAACAAGGGAGACATCTGATGTCGTGACCGCCTCCCTCTAAATAACCCCTCTTCACTTTCACAGGCACAGCTGTGTCTTGAGGAGAAAAGAGCCAGAAGTCTCTAAAATGCTTCAGTGGACTTCAATGTGGATGTCCAGCCGACACATTTTCACGATGTTGTCTGAATAGGACACATTCTCGGCTCATTGTAAGAGCCGACGTGCAGAGTGACAGAGATCCAAAGAGAGCTAACAGACGAGGCTGGCAGACTTACATTACGGCTCACTATAAGCTTTCAATCTGTTGAAGCAAGAGACCAACTGGCCTCATGTTCATTATGACGCAGGCAAGACCGACCCCTCGACCCAAATCTCCTTCGGTTCTGCAGTTGGTGGGAAAGTTGCTTGAGGAAAAAACACGAAGAGTGTGGAACACTTCATGTCAGCGGCTGTTGTGGTTGTATGATAAATCGTGTTTGTGAGCACAGCACGACAACTTTATGCTTACAATGCCTCCATCATGCCACATTGAAGTGTTTGTGAGTGTGTTCAGAGATTGCAAAGGTTTACTTAATCAGGCCAGGTTGGGTCCCATGTTGATTCATCACACACACACACACACACACACACACACACACACACACACACACACACACACACACACACATACGCTGCTGTAATGGTGCAGCTACTATAAAGCCCCACATCAAATTCCAGCCAATTCACAAGGTAGGTCACTGAATCTCACCTTCTGCAATTCTGCATACGCAAACAAACCATTAAAACACACACACCAACCTATACACACACTGCCGGCAGGCAGCTGCCATCACAGTTAAGGTCAAGAAAACAAATACACTTCATGTAGGCTATTATAGTTTGTGAATTGACTCACATAATGCAGTTGACAAAGATAACCGTGGCAGATTTACCCAAAAATACCAGTCATTTTTTAAACAATGGGTCCAGGATTTAAGACAGAAGTAGACTAAGGTTCTCACTTTTAACATGCGACTGTCGATTTAGCTACTGTTGCTGGCCAATTTTAAGCTAACTTTATAGCTAGCTAGGTAATTAACACTAACTTCATGAGTTGGCTTCTCCAGCTGACATGCTTTAAACTACAAGGCTCCTATATATGCATTTGATAGCTACAGTACATACACATTATGCTAAAAATGATCATTTAGCAGCATGATAAAGCTACATGTTCATGGCAAAAAGTCAGCATCCTCACCAGTTGATAATCCATGTTGATAACAAATAAGAGAGCAGCATTGTTCTTGCAGGGTAGAGCTAGTTAGCCCTAGTACAGAACAGTAATATACTTAAGTGGAAAGGATTTGAGGATGAACCAACGAGTTTGGGAAATGTTGCTGGAGTGTAAACGTACCCAAACTGAATATAGAAGCCAGACAAAGCCGCTAATGTTAGCCTAAACTCTGATATAGCAGCATTTTGGTTTCCACAGAGTAGATGTGTAAGTTTTGAACAAGGCTTTTTATAACATAACATGTAATGCCACAAAACAATGCAGTTAGCTTATAGCTATAAATGCAGTTAGCTTTGGAAGTAACGCTCTACTACTTACTCTACACTCAGCTACTTTAAGGAGTGAGTAAGAGCATGTGCGGCTAACTATAAAGTTTGCAGCCTATGTTAGAGCAGATAAACACAATGTTCAATCCAAAAGGTTGTTATTTTGCTCTTGTGTTTTTTGATTTTTGAAAGGCTAAAACTCTTGAGATCTTGTTTACATGCAATATTTTTCTTCCACCCAACCGAAAAGAGCTCAAGCTCTGTTTGCCCTTTGGGGAAATTAATTTCTGATGGAGGAAAACTATAAACAAAAAAAAAATGTTTTGTATTTTTACAGGAAGTTCCAAAACCTTTTTTGGGGTAAATGCATGATGGCAAGAGGAAGCAGCAGAATTAATGTCTAAAATATACCATAGCTTAAGAGGAGAGGCTGAGGACTTTGGATAAATCAGTAGGCCTACTAATAGACATCAGGATGGAAACCAAGCTAGTTTTACTGTAAGGAGTCACACTGCCAGTCTTGTATCCCCCTCCTGGGACCTGACAGGACATAGTGATTTCTCTCCTTCCCTTTTTCTTTAATCATGTCTCACAAAACTATTACCTCTGGAGAGCGGCAGAGTGAACAGCAAAATAACAGCTCCGGATGAGTGACAGACAAAGTGGTGAGCTGGGAGGGGAAGAAGATGAAGGAAGTGGAATGAAAGGAAGGTCATTTTATCACCGTTGTGACAATACTACACTGCCATGATGAAAAGCTGCGTCGGGAGCTCCATAATTCTTTGCGAGACAAATTCTGCATCCTGAATAGAATTTTACACAGACGCAATTCTTTTTAAGTGAATTGTAAAAACTGAATAAAATACAGTAGTAATGTTGCAGTGGTGATTTGGTGCCATAAAAGAGACATTAAACCAGAGTGCATGAACATGAATCGCTTAAGAAATTAAAAACAGAAAAAAAGTGAGCTAAGCTGAATCGGGTATTTGATTCCTGCTCCCTTCATGCATTGTGCACACACACACACACTCTCTCTCTCTCTCTCTCTCTCTCTCTCTCTCTCTCTCTCTCTCTCTCTCTCTCTCTCTCTCACACACACACACACACACACACACACACACACACAGAGACAGACACCCATTGTGTTCAGTGTGTGGTGACTAATCACACTCAAAGCAACTAATGACTCATGCAGCTCTGGTGGCTTCAGCTGGAGAGAGGACCCTGGAAAGCTGGTCCCTCCGATTACACTCTCCTTCCTCTCACACTGACACCATTGATCGCACTGGGCATGGAGAGAGAGAGAGAGATTATTTTAACCGGCTTGCTGAGGCCAAGTTAAGATTTGGCTATAAGTGTGTGCAGTAAAGCGCAGAGATGAGGCAGTTTAGGCCACTCTGAAGGATCCTCAACAGACAAGTCAAGCGAAAAAAGGCCAGAGACTTAGACTTGTAACTATAAGTAGGTAGTTAGAACTTTTCTGTTTTTTTTCTTCCATTAATTATTCAGTGTTGAACAGCAACCAAAGAGGAAATACGTGATGTTTCATGCATTATACAATTTGTGAATACCTGTGAGAGATTGACAGCTCTTATAACATCCATCTGTTGCCGAGCTTCCTGAAGAGCTGTTAAGCTGCTGTGGAGCGTCACTCGACAGACCTGCAGCAGATGATCTCGGATATGCTTATTTTCTCTCTCCACCTTTTTTATTCTCAGTCCCTTTCTGGCACCGCCGTGTGAGTGTTTTTGTCATTTTGTGTGTATGTGCAAAAGGTGTAGGACTATGTCAGATACGGAGAAAAAAAGTCAATATAAATGCATTTGATTAACATATGAGGGAGCTGCACTATAAGTGTGCACATAAATATGTGAGAAGTATTGTAACAGCCTTTAGAGGAAATAGAAACCACGGAGGGCCAGACAGTGGCCTCGGGGGAACCAATCATCGCTCTTTTCTGTAATGCATCAAAAAGGATCGAATCACACCGACATCAATTGATTTGTAACCAGTGAACCTTTGACTGGAAGAGGGAAATGATCATATAACTCAAAGTATGGGCCATTTCTGCCAGGAAAAATAAAAACTGATGAAAAGTAAACATGGATTAAAAAAACTAAAAAACTAAATTATTACATACAGAATTTTGCGAAAGTACAATTTTGACTTACTTACTGTACAATTGCATGTATTTTTTTTTTGTATCTTATATGTGATAATTATTATTATTACAATTATGACATTATAGTTTTGACGTACAGTATTATCTCATAATTTTGACTCATCATGACTATTCAAATTTTTTACTATTCCTAACATTTCATGTATGTATTTTTTATTTTCCTGGTAGAAATTGGCTTCCATAGATACTTTTTAATGTTCCTTTAAAGTAACTAATCATACAATATTTTATGTGCAGTACTTTGCAACGGAACGTAAATGAAAGCATAAACTAAATATACTGTCAAAAATCTCTTTTAATCCTTGAAATTTTGGGGGCATGACTGTGGTTTTATCACTATATAAGTTGATACCACGAACGTGTTAGCATATAATGGCTAATTTACACATCCAGCAGTCACATTAGTATTCATTTGGAGTCGTGTTTCTGGCCACCTGAGAAATGTAAGTCTAATATTGTGCTTTTCTGTTTTTGGTCTCCACCAACTCCTGAGGGAAATATCTGTCTCCTTTAGCTGCTAAGTGCTCCGCTATGTTCACCAGCTAGTCGCTAACTTTATCTTTCTGTCGTCTGGTGCTGGAAAGGCAGCGTATATACAACATACTGTTTCACTGCCTGCCAATTGCCAGGAACCAAGCTGACGAGAACGCACCAAGGCACTAAAGTTGTGGGCGAAAAAAAACAAAACAATGAGCAGAAAGATGCTAAAACGCTCACCTGAAGGTTACTGCGGTCAGGTGATAAATCTCTGGGTTCATCACTACGGGCGTCCCTTTTCACAAACCACGTAGTCATTTGATCCATTGTTTTTATTAATATTGTCAGGAGCGGAGCGAGGGAGTGGCTTCTGGGGCTCCAGCCCCGTATGTTTTCTCAAAAGCCCTGAATCTTTAAGGAGTGGAAATGAGTCGCCCTCAACAATTGTTATGTTCTGGTTTCAGAATGATGAAGACAATTGGAGAATAATTAAACAAAACAAGATGTAGGCTCAACAGGATGCTTCTTTTCCTTGGAAACTATCATCGTCCCAAATGATGTACAGATTTTTAGGATTTCTATTATCAAATGTCTTGAGAAATAGTGCTGCAGTAAATGGAGCATGCCCCCAGACCCGTTTACAACGCCTGGCTCTGCCCCTGAATATTGTAGGCAACATGTTTGTTTAAGTAAGTAGCAATATTGAAGGGGATAATGATTTTAGTGTCAGAGGTAAAACAATATGTTAGCTAGGGACTGTCGTAAGCAGGCTCTACACCAGCTGTGTCCACACAGGTCAAAGGTGAAGGTTCTGCAGCTCTTGGTAACAAAGTCAATAAAGGATCAGGTGCATGAGACGCAGCTAACATCTTGAGTATAGTAGTCTATGGCTCCACACACACACACACACACGCACACACACACACACACACACACACACACACACACACACACACACACACACAAAGAGACAGACACACTGGATTGGGAGAGCTTCCATAAACAGGCCACCACAGTCCAACCACATTTTCATCCCCAGGCAAAGGTGGTCAGAAAAAGGAGTAGCTGTGAAATGAAATGGAATAATAGACACAAATGTAGACGTGGCGGTGGGGCTTCATCCAAGAATTCCTCATCTTTAATGATGTGCTGAGTCTGTGGAATGTCAACTAGGTGAGGAAAGATAAAAAACAGACAGCTCTGTCCTTCTCCAAGTGTTTATCACCAGCGCCAATGCCCGGAGAGGCAGAAGCCATCTCCTCATTCTCACATCAGCATTTAACAATAAGAGGAAAGAAGTGCTGAGTGTACATGTTTCAAAGAGCGTGACGTTAGAAATAGAATATTTAAAAAAAAAAAAAAAAAAAAACACCACTGCAATTAACAACCTCTTGGGAAGTGACTAATCATTCTAATCTTCCCTGTGTTGTAGAGGCGGATCAAACTTTGGTGCTGCTTTAACAAGCTTCTTCTCAGCCGACTGCAAAGCCAAATATTTGTCTTCCACCAGCCACTACCTTAGAGGAGAGCCCCTGGCCAAAGACAAAGAGAGGGACCTTTCTCTTTGTGTGGCTGAGCTGTTCAGCTGTGGTCTCATCTACGCTTGTAATGATTGGCCTGGTGGGCTGCTTTAGTCCCTCCCAGGCAAAAGACTGGAGTTGATTGATGGATTGGTTTGTCCAATCCCTTTTGGGTTTTCGTGGCTGGGGACTCACTCGGGTTTCAATATTCCAGGGAGAGAGGGAGACATTACCTCTCCACCCAGCAGCTCAAAACACAACTATTCACTGCTCTTTTTCTATTTGACAAATGTTTGTGGTCGGACCATTGGGCATTAAGATTTGGGAGCTGTCCAGTGCTGAAAACGTGGACAGTTTTAGCTCCAGTCACTGTGAAGTCATTGTTAGCCTGAAAACTATTCCCCATCTGGCTGTAAACGGTGCACAAAGTTCAAAGAGATCATAAAATTCCCACTTTATAGTTCACAGTTGGATGTGCTGTTTATGAATTACTGCTAGGACAACAACAAAGACATCTCATACATTTTCTACATTGTACATCATTACCCATCACATTCTGATCCAAACAAAGTCCAGCACCATACACCATCAGCAAGACTTGTGACAAAACTGCTCACTTATGAACAGCAGGGATAAACTCCCTTTTCTGTTTTATTCTGAAAGGAAACAATACTTTAGGGCTGCCTGCAACTAACTATTTTCATTATCAATGAATCTGCAGATTATTTTCTCAGTCTTAGTCTCTAAAATGTCAGGAAATGAAGCATCTAACATTACTCTTTTTCCTAACTCCTGTATTTGCAGACGTCTCAGAGCCAGACGTGATAAACAACACTGAGGCTGACTGAGTGCAAAGTGTGCAGCAACAGACAGCGAGGCAGCCCAACTGAGCTCGTACTCTATTTTAATCAGACCTTTTTCTTCTCCACAACACCGCTCTCTGATCCCTCTGCTCGTAAGAGTGCAGTCATCTACAGACACACAGCTCTACTGTATGCTCTGCGTGCCGGGCCTCATGGATGCCCTTTCAAATACACACTTGCACACATGCGGACAGAATGAAAAATGCATGGTGTAAACTTTCAGCTGGGTCTCTTAGCCTCATTCTTCACTATTCTCCTCTCCGCTCATCCCAAAGGCACTACACTGCTCTGTTATCTCTCTCGCACACACATTTCCTCAGCTTGGGCTATAGTGTGGCGTTGCCTGGTTAACCACGTCCTGTTTTGTGGCACTGACACACAGCTGGTGGTGGGCACACTAACAAGGCCAAAGAAGAAAAGACATGGAGTCAGTCAGAAGAAGCAGGATGGGCTTTTATTGGGCTGCGGGGGCTCGCATATTCTCAGACTACAGCTCATTTGGCAAGGTGACCCAAACTGTTCTCCTCCTTCACTGTGATTTGAACATGCCAGTGTTTGTTTACAGAGCAGGCAGTCATCAATACAAGACTTTCAGAGACTTGCTTGGCACCAGGCATTCACTCATTTTACCATCATTTGGTCGCTTTTTTGTATCATTTTATATTTTCAGAGATGGTTTACAAAGGCTCAGAGACTTCACTGATCGCAGATCATCCAGTTTCTATACATAACAGGATCTTTGATGTCATTCCCAGCTGTCAGCTGGAGGTGGACCAATAAAAGATCTGATTTTGGCAGTTGTTCACCAAAGGACTCTGATTTACATAATATATTTCACCAACACCTGTTCAAGTGTTCCGCTTCCACACTTGCATCAGTCAATAGAAGGCACCCTCCTGTCTGATTTATTTTTGATTTTGTCATCTACTGTAAAGTAAAGGAAGCTTTAAAAGATGTGTGTGCATGTAGACCAAAGTTCTTACAAAGACAAGACATCTCCTGAGAGGAGAGGACACACTAACAAGGTTACTTGGTGAGTTGATGATTTATGCATGCCCCTACATGGGTCGTAAATATAGACCAATATTAAAAGCTTTGACCTGTAAATTATTAAAGATATCCCAAACAGTTGCGATGTGTGTGTGTGTGTGTGTGTGTGTGTGTGTGTGTGTGTGTGTGTGTGTGTGTGTGTGTGTGTGTGTGTGTGTGTGTGTGCGTGCGTGTGTGTGTGTGTGTGTGTGTGTGTGTGTGTGTGTGTGTGTGTGTGTGTGTGTGTGTGTGTGTGTGTGTGTGTAAGGCTGAGAGGCTGTGATCGTGCGAGAGGAAAGGCATTGATTGGTCTACAGGAAATAGTTATTACCTATTGCATATGCATATAGGCTAATTACATATTGCATGGATTGGCAATGCGAAAAGAACTCTACAATTTCTATAAATTGCGAACCCTGTCTTTAAAAGTGCGTCTTTATATTGTAACC
The DNA here is from genome assembly GCA_023631565.1 of Gymnocephalus cernua. NCBI lineage: Eukaryota > Metazoa > Chordata > Actinopteri > Perciformes > Percidae > Gymnocephalus > Gymnocephalus cernua. The sequence continues at coordinate 16,923,538 of CM042436.1, read as the reverse complement.
CAGAAATGAAAAAGCACTTTAGATGCTCTTCGAGCAGCTGAGCGGTCTCAGGCGCCTCATGCCACCCGGTGACTTGAGCTACCACACAATGACTGACCAAATTAATGATTTCATAAAGCATGTAGGCTATGCGAAGCAAATTATTTCCGTGCTTTCAGTCTTACCTTTTCTGACAAAACCAGACGCGTCTCAGTGGTGCAATCTTCAGGAATGTGAGCTTTGCGCCTCCGGTGCAGGTGCTCCCCCAAACCTCCCACAGGGTGCAGAGACGGCAATAAGCGACGGAACCAGGGTGAAACAGCACTTTGCAGAGGCACAAGAGACCGGGGGTGAGTGTGTGCACAAGCGCTCCACGGTCTTGGACTTCTCACTCCTTCTCCAACGCTATCCTCTCCTCGCCGAGCAGCAGCCTATGCGCCGTTCATCCTCACACGTTGCTATCTGCCGGGATCGGAATAGATTCACACTCACATGTACACACACACACACACGCGCGCGCGCGCAGCAAGGTGCTGCCTCCGACCCCCCTGATCGCCAGCAGCAACGCTGAGAGAGAGAAGCAAGATCAGTTTGAACAAAGAGGCAAGCGGTGACAGGCAGACGGCTCCAGCGCCCCCGTTCAAAGAGGGGGGCACAGGGTGGGGGTGTGGGTGGGAGAGGGAGGGGTGGGGGGGGGGGTGTAAGAGAGAGAGGGCGGTGTACTTTATATGACCATAATCCGATTCCTACATAAACCTCAAAGGTTGATCCGGTGTCTGTGAGTTCAATTGGAATTTACCCATGAGCTTTACAATGACAGTCTGACCATCAGATGACCCCCCCCCTCTCATATCCTCATGACACATCCTCACATCCTCTGTTTCTGAATCAACTAAACTTGTGTTATCACGTAGAACTCCCAGGTCTTCTGTTCTCATGAGACATGGATAAAGATCATGTATCCACCCAATTAATGTCTGCAGGAATTTCCATTTTGACTGATGTTGAGCAGAACTCATTGTTACAGCTGCTGAGTGAAAGCACAGCTGCCTCAGACATCTTACATCTCACAACCTGGCAACAGCCAACATCTTCTGTCCCTCACTGCAGCGGGGTCAGTACACAGCAAACAGCGAGTCTTCTTTGGCACATTTTGGCAGCTCTGACAGGGGCCGAGCTCCTGCTCGGATTTCTCTCAATGATCAAGTGTGCAGAAGAGCAGCAGACTCATCACACTGTAGGTCTGCAGTCTGTCGCTGAACATGGTTTTGAATAATGCGTCTTCCCTTGTGTGATGGAGGCAGGGCTTGTTGTTTTTTGGAATCTCAATAGAGCTAGTAATTATGTAATCATGACTTCTAAACTAAAATATTTATTTGAGGAAAATGCCTCCGTAGTTCAAAAATAGTATGTTTATTTCACGGCTTTTAGAAAGCCAGTGTTTGAGAGAACTGAGGTGAAATGTTTCTTTCAAATTCTCGATTCATCAGTGTGAACATATGGTTTTAAATGATAAGGAATAAAGTCAAAGAGAGCACTTCTCTTGGCATTCAGGCAAGTGATCTTAGTCTAGCTTTAACCCAAACTTTGTTCAACTTTCTTTAAAATTCCAAAGGGTACCAGGCTGAATTTTGAGGATGCACAGGACATTTAGATGATTTAGATGGTGCGGCCATACATACGAGGGTGTTTTGTTCAGGTAGAGCTCCCTGGACGGGAGCAGTGGGGCCTCTGCAGTAAAACGTTCACAGTTTGGCTCTTCTGTGTCTCCTTCCAGTCCTCCTGTTGTGTTCAGAGAGAATCAGAGATGCAGTGAGAGTTGGATGAATGCCCCACTGCCATGATGTTTCCCCATCACTCTCACAGCGCTGATGAGGGTCCCCGTCAACAAGCTTGCTTGTAAATGTGTCTGCTTGTAAAACAAACACAGTGACTGGATCAGGAGCATCTGTCACAGGCCTTAACCGCCGCTAGCATTTCTAATCTGAAGTTTCTGTGACTTTGATTTGCATTATTTTTCTTCTTCTGCCTCACAAAAGAATTACAACCACACACCATTGTTTTTTGGATGCCAAGAAAACCGAAGCCAAGAACTGATGGTTGCTACAGGATTAGAGGCAAACTTTCTTTGTGTGTGTGTTTTGTGCAAAAAAGAATGCCGCGAACCATGATGAGCTATTTAGATTGTTGAAGGAACAAACATTTGCCTAAAAGATGCTGAGCTGGCTCAGGCCTTGTTGTCACAAATAATGTGTCTCGTCGAGTCACTCGGCACTGCACCCACCATCCTGGAGATTTATGTGCTGACAGAGAGAAAAAAAAGCTTTTGTGTCAACCAGAGGTGCACTTATTTATATTTGTACTTCATTGTCAGTTCTGCAGGCCAGAACAGAGGAGACAAAGTCCATCAATCTCTGTAATGTTTATGTCAGAAGACCACAAACTGTACGTCTACACCGTTCAATAACAGTAATGGACTGGATCAATACTTGTTATTGGAAACTCCCATAACCTCTGTGGACTGGCAACAGATCAGTGCCACGGTGGAAAGACAATCTGCCCTCAGATTCAATTCCAGAGGATCAATTTCCATCTGAATTACAAAAGTCTATTCCCGTACAGTTGTCCTTGTTTATCCGCCCCCTACCTTGTCAGCTCTGAATTTCTCAATGTTAGAACTAGGAGTACCCAGAAACAAACAGTATAAAGATGTGATATATATATATATGCCGTCTGAAGTGTCTCCACTTTCTGAGTTGATAAAAGAAACACTGCATCACATGCCCAGCCAGTATATGATGAGTGGTTCAAATATCTCAAAACATTGCAGGTTTGAGGAAACACCAGCGTCAGCACATTTTAAAGATGCATATGAATGTTTTATCCCCATCCAATCTGACAATGATTAAAGCTGCTCTAATTCATATTTCTTTATTAGCTGTAGGATGAACCCACAGAGTATCACTCTGCAGTTCCCCTCAGCAGAGATCTTTAGCGTCTTTTTCTAACGCCTGCAACTTTACTGTTTTGGATCAGTCTCCCAACTCACAGGAGGCAGCTGTTGATTAGCAGCTGAAGAGGCAGATATTTCCCTCAGGAGTTGCTAACTAGATAATGGAGATAGCAGACACTGTACATCCGGTAAGCTGGACTAAATGAATGCTGATGTTGCTACATGTCTGCTGGATGTGGACATTTTGCTAGCATGTTAGCCTTCACCAGAACAAAGTTATAATGTAGTAATATGTTAGTAAATTGTGTTTACAGCTTGCTGCTTCTCCCAAGTGGCCAAAACAAATCAATTGAATGCAGTATTGTTGTACGGTATTCTGTATCAATTTGTTCCAGCTCTACATTAAAGCTGCATGATGTTTGAGATCATTATTTTTTAAAGTTTATTTTTGGGTCTTTTTTTGCCTTTAAGTGATAGGACAGCTGTCGACAGAAAAAGGGGGGAGAAAAAAGGGAGGGGGGTGGGGGGGGATGACGACATGCAGCAAAGGGCCGCAGGTTGGAATCAAACTCAGGTCTCTGTGTTAAGGACTGAGCCTTGGTACATGGGTGGGAGGGGGGGGGGGGGGGGGGGGGCACGCTCAGCCAGGTGAGCTACCAGGGAGCCCCTTGAGATAAATATTTAAAGCTACAGCAGAGCAGATGCAAAATATTCTGATTTCTGAATATTAAACATATATTTCACTGCAAGAAGAGAAAGTTGATATCTGAGCATGTTTATGCTCACCGTTTAGGAGACACACACACACACACACACACACACACACACACACACACACACACACACACACACACACACACACACACACACACACACACACACACACACTCACGCCAGCAAGGCTTGGCCCAGCCTTAGTGTGAGCTGTGACTTTTGGAAATGTCAGGCACCTCGCCAAAGAGACAAACAATGTCAATCACTCTCCAGCAAGGGAGCATGCATCAACGCACAATGGAGAACACACAATACACCAGGAAGGGAGGCAGGATGAGGATGATGACAAAAAACTGACTTCTGGAAAGCTATTACAGCATCTTAACGGCTACACATCCAAGTAACAAACGCTGCCCCCGGTAGGAAACAGAGAGCGTAAATGAGGCTTTCAGTAGGGGCCTGATTTCTTTCCACTGACAGAGACGTGTGGTGTGTTCAGGCTCCTGTGTTTGCTTATAATTTGCTGGGCAGACTCCTTCATGGGAGTTGCTTTTATGGTGATGCCGTTAATGTGAAGAGATCAAACAGGCCAGTAACCAAGCCACATAAAAAGAGAGGAAACAGGATACATCCCAGTCGAGAGAAGTCCAAACTAAACGGGATTTTATAAACTCAGCAGTTGTTCAGACTTGGTTTAGCCACCATGCTGCGTTTAAGTGTTTGCGAGCCAAGAGGCCCCATCTAGGCGGCAGCAGAGCAGTTATGGAGGAAGTCGGGGAGACGTGGCAGGCACCGATGATAACCACATGGGATACCTACCTCCACACTCTCTAACCACAGGCCGGCTAGTTAATGTTGGCCTTGGCTTCATTTTTTAAGATTCATGGGTTCACGTAGATTTTCATTACAGGCATGAATATTACACTTTGTTATGTTATCTGTGGTGGCTGCACAGTTGAAATTATGAGATTTTCCTTTCAAAGTGTGGAGCATGCTGTGTGTTACTTGCCTTGTATTTCAGTGAATAAGTGGAATGCTTACTGTGAAACTTTACTGTGAAATGTCATTACTGTAGCTCAGTAGTTTGATAAAAAAAAGGCTACTTAAAAGTTTAACAAAAGTTCTATTAGGAAGACAATCTTCATGCCTACTCTATTTAAAATGTTCAGCCATGCTGGTGGTGTGGCCCTGTTGGTTTAGTCAGACTAAAATATCTCGACAACTGTTGGATGGATTGCAATGATATTTTGTACAGACACTCGTGGTGCCCAGAGGATTAATTCTAATGACGTTGGTGATCCCCTGACCTTCCCTCTATAGCGCCACCATCAGGCCAATCTTTCATTTTTCAATGTGAAGGATCTCAACATCTAACACAACATCTGGCACAAGGTTTTGCACAGACATTCATGGTGCCCAGAGGATGAATTTTACTTACTGTGGTGATCAGAGATGTCCTCTAGTGCCACCATGAGATACACATCTGTGCTTTTGAGAGAAATGAAGAAAGATCAAGGAGGCTAGTCACGTCAAGTGGCAGAGACCGTTTTTGAAAAAATCTTCCCCCATATACGATCAGCTGGTTGTTCAGTTGTCATCACGTGGCCCAAATATTAAGGATTCACCCATCCGATATACCAGATATCCCCAAAACAGACCTTATTTAGCAGACTGAATACTAGCCATTATATGACCCATAACGTTAAATAAAGTTAGAAATAAAATCATTACAAAATTCTGCGTGTCCGCTATGAGTTACTTTCATTCAGTCATATGGGGGGTGGGGGGCATGGAGTTGCAACTGTGACTGACTACATCGCAAAACTCTCAACCTTTTCAACTCCACATTTTAATCGTGATATTTTGTTAGTAAATTCTGAATCTGCAATCGGCCCGTTCCAAACAGGCACATTTTGTACTAGTATATACAAAATGAATAAAGGAATAACAAAAAGATAAATGAATAACAAACAAAAATCAACATAATACCAGATGCTGTTGTATCCAAGCCGCCCAAGTCAGTTGTGACTGGTTTAAAGTAATACAACCAAGCCAGAGGGTTTTTTCCCCTGTCCCAGAATACATTAGTGGTGCAGCCAGACCATACTCCAGCGCTGACACAGCCAGTCTGGCAATGCGAGACTACATGTTACCTAACATAAAAATGATCCAAGTGAGTTCCACATGATGACAACTAAAACCATCTCCATGACAACTGAGCAAACCCCATTAGCTGATGAGATGAGCTCTGGAAAAAGTTGCCAAGTCAAGACTTGAGGTTGTTTTTTTTCAAATCAGTTACTTTGATTTAACTGTTGAAGTTCTTACAGTAACATTTGATGGATCATGTCACTGAGCCTGAGGCCGAAATGTAGCTTTATAAGTTACAGAAGAGAAATATAAGTCAGGAATCAAAGAGAAAGGAGGCCTTGGCAGCCTGGAATAGATGAGAAATAAAGAGAAAAAAAGATCATAAGCAGCAGTGGCAGCAGCATTAAACAAGACAACAAAGAGTTTGGGGGAGGAGAGAACAAAAGAAGCGACAAACTCCCAAATCAAAAGTGTTTTTTGCAGTGATAATACAAATGTTGGAGCACTACGCTTCTGAGACAGAACGAGAACGATTTTTTGGTGAAGCTGTCTTAGTTATTTTCATTTTATTTATTTTTTTTATCTTTGAAGTGTATTGTTTCAGAGTTGGTTTGTTTGTGCGTGCATCTAGTTTGCCGGATGTGTGAGGGCTTTTAATTCAACTGTATGACAGATTTTAACACCCCCAACCCTCTCAACAACACACACGCACACACACACACACACACACACACACACACACACACACACACATACAAAGACACACATACAACCACAAACACACTGAAAAAACAACCTTTTACATGGTCAATTAAGCGCTGATCTACCTTGGCAGTTAAAATTCAGGTCATGTGTGGAGGAGCAGCTGTGTGTGTGTGTGTGTGTGTGTGTGTGTGTGTGTGTGTGTGTGTGTGTGTGTGTGTGTGTGTGTGTGTGTGTGTGTGTGTGTGTGTGTGTGTCTAATGAGCTCTCCCATACAGCATCTGTGGTCTGTGTGGCACTCAGCCTTCGCCCCCCCCCCCCCCCCCCACCCCCTCCCCCCCCCCCCCTCTCCTCCTGCTTCTTTCATCAGGTATCTGCGGCAGTCGCTCTCTTCACAGCAGCAGATTTAAAAAAACACAGGACTTTGACAAGAAGAAGCTCTGCTGTAAAAGCTTTCGCCTACACTATCCTTTACGCACACACACACACTCACACACACACACACACACACACATATATAAAGACAGAGAAACAAACACACACAAATACACAGTTTCGTTATGTTCGTTAACATCGCCCCAGATAGACGACATGACGAGATAGTCCAAGAGAAAACCATTGTCATATATACTCTTACGTATTGTCTACTCTGCCTTAACTCTGTTGTATTCTCTTCTACTGGAACTTAACTGTGCTCAGCTGTACTCTAACCTACTGTCTTTACAGTAGTAACTACTTTAACTTTACTCTGTTCTGCTCTGCTCTATTCTACTTTGTGTTGTATGCTGCTTTTAAAGCCACTTTTCTCTGCTCTTTTCTATTCTAGTATATTCTATTCTGTTCTAGTCTATTCTATTACTTTGTCGTTACACTACTCTAATCTGCTATTCTGTACACTGCTTTAAAGAAAAACTACAGTTTATTACAACTGTCGGTTAACGTTGTTTCACCAACGTAATACCTAGAGATATATAGAAACGCTGCGAAATTGCCAAAAATAGGTCCAACAAGCGTGAGAGGTCAGATGATCACACATATTGTTAACAAATCCCCAAATCTATTTAGGAGAGAAAACAAAGGCAAACTGAAAAATGCCAACCCGAACTGTCTACATAAATCACAAATGTTTGATTCTGTTATTGCTTTTTGTTGTCTTTTTCTGTTATTTATTATTTATCTCATTTCATGTCGCTGGTTTTTGTTTTCTAACATGAAAAACATGCTACTGTGCTTTTGTTTTATAAAATGAAGGCATGCTACTGTGTTTTCATTGTTCTGATATGACAAATATGTATTGCGCTTTATATTTGTGCATGTTTCGCGTGTTAAATCAACACCTTTCAACAAAAACTGAACACTATAACTTGAACTATCAGACTGAATTAGTTTTAGCTAGGTGTAAATTTCAAGCCCAGTCAGAGATGACCCTGATGACATCATCAGGGTTATTTTATTCAAACTTTGGAACGCTCCTCCAGAACCACAACGATATTATGTGACTGTTTTTACAGGCTGAGTACTCCTTGTGAAGTCTCCCTTTAACTCTAGTCTGCTTTTAGTCTAAACTAGTGTATTAAGCTGTAACTCAACTCCAGTCTTCTCTGCTGTACTCTACTCTGCTATAACTCTCCTGTAAATGAGATATATGTTATCCTAACTCCGCACTGTGATTGAATTCGTAACACAAAATGAAAGAATAGAACAAGTAGGTGAGCTCTTTATTTCCTCATCGCTGCAGGTAAGACTTGTCCTAGTTGGCCTGATAATAGAGTGTGTTTCAGTGTTATTGCCTCACTCTGCCTCCCTGACACTGAGTGGAATCTGACTAGCTGATCACATAGCCTAGATCTGCACGCTCACTCCTTAACCTACTTTACTCCAGTTTTAACCCTGTTTCATCACCCAAGTCTTCAATCTGTTTTCTTTTCCAGCCTAATTCTGTTTGAAAGCAAGTTGCTAAAAAACATGCTCCACTTTCTGTCTGTGCCGACCAATGAGGTCTCAGTATGTTCAAGGACTATATTTCATAACAGAGTAAACACCTCTCATGAACACCTCTCTTTCATAATGTTCTTTCATTATCAGCCTTCGTTCTAATGCTTCCTATTGAAATGGAAAACATGGGCCATGGCTATTTCCAATTACTGCAAACACAGAAATGCATGTAATTCACTGCTTAGGTAAGCGTCAAAGTAAAAAAACAATCAGATCAAATTATAATGATAAAAGGCCATAACAGATTGCTTCAAGAGGCAAGACTATCCTGCACAGCAGACCTACTGGCATGGGGATAAATGCTGAAATAAATTGGATATAAAGAGAATTTCACAGAGTTAAGTAATGACATATAAGGCACTTTAAAAAAATGGTTTGGAATAAAACAAAATGCTTCATAGAGAAGCTTTAAAGTCCTCCCCCCGACCAATTTTAAAGTATGTAAAAATACTCTGCTATGGTTATTATTTTGTTTTTCATGGTTTTTCCACATTAATAGGAAAACAAAAACTCTGAAGAGTATCTGGAAACCCATCTACTCTTTTTCCCTCATTGAGAAATTCTGGATCTGGCCCGCAGCCCCGCCTACAACCGCTGCTTGTGCTATAGTTTGACCGGGGGAAGAGCAATGCGCATTAAGATGGCTAGCGTGAGAGGAAACATCGGAGAGACTCAGCGATTCACGTTTGAGCCTCAGTCAGATTTAAACTTAGATGACTGTCTGTTGTGCACCAAACTCAGCGACCAGCAGACCTATCACAATGGTAGGTGTACAGTAGTTAGCATATTTTATTTGTTTGTTGTTTGTTACATTCTATTACATTTCATTTAGCTGACGCTTTTATCCAAAGCGACTTTCAATAAGTGCATTCAACCATGAATACAAACTACGAACAGCAAGAATCAAGTACAAGTACATTAACTTAAAATAAGCCAAGCTACAAAGAGCCACATGTATGTGCAACATGTAAGTGAAAAAAGTGCAACATGAGTGCAATTTATCTTTTGTCATATGTCTTGTAACATAAAAAACACTATACAAGCATGTTAAGGCTGCGATCAGACAAAGATTGCATCTTTTTGTTATTCTTGCTAGGCAACCATTACTCGTCATCAGCCAACCATTATTTTGCTGTGAAGATAAATGACGTTGGCCGTTTTTTCCCCCTCTGAGTTAAAGTTTTTTCAACTCAAGGCGCTCAGGGCGTTCCTGCAAAAAAAAAAAGCGAGGTGCGCAGCAACGCAAAAGCAACATGAAAAACGCTTTACTCTTCATTGGAAGGGGTCTTTAAAATGTGATGTTGATTAGATATTGTCATAAAACCAGCAAATTAACTCTGTAAACTTCAATTAACTCCCTCCCTCTCTCTCTCTCTCTCTCTCTCTCTCTCTCACTCTCTTTTACACACTCACCCATGTTTAACGCCTCTAATGAAAATGCCCATCTGTTTGTTTTTCCTAATTACAACACATTTGGCTTGTCAGAACATTAACACAGCTTGAATCCAACATGTTTTTTAAAGCGCATAACTCCACTGGAAATATTGTGCATCTTGAAGGCGCACGACTGTTAAAGTTAATTAGTGCTATACAATCCCAAACCGACTCAGAGTCAGGAATCTGGGAGTATATCCTTAAAGGAATAGCTATTTTGGGAAATAACGCTAATTTGCTGACTGTCCTCCCAAGGATAATGACAGGAGCAAATGAAGAAGCCAGGTGTTATAGAGCGCAAAGGTCCATGGAGGCGGTGGGTGGATGGGTCAACAAAGTATTGGACCTCGGAGACCACAGTTTGTTTCCTGTTTGTTTTCCTACCACGATCGTTCCAGACTTTTTGTGCCTAAACCTAACCAAACCTTAACCATAGCATTGTTATCATAAAACTGATTCATTTTTCAACAGGTAATAGTTAGCAGTTTTGTATGCCTATATGTGTTCTAAATTACATGGATAAACGTGTATTGTTGTTAAATTTGGAGGACTTGTTGGTTAAATGAGAAGATTGATATTGATAGCACTTTCATGTTTGTACAGTTAATACTAAGCTGAAGTGGGCAGCAGCTTAGCGTAGCTTAGCACAAAGACTGGAAACAGGGGAAATCAGCTAGCCTCGATCTGTCCAAAGGTTTAAAAGAATCTGCCAACCAGTACTGTACTTCTAAAGCTCACTAGTTAAGACATATCTCGTTTGTGTAATCCGTACAGAAAACTAGAAATTCGTCGTCACATACAGGGAGTTACATGCTAGGCTAGTTCTCGGTTCTGTGCAGTTTCCAGGCAACAAGCAGATAGACCAGGAAGTTACTGCTCCCAGCCAAAATATTGGTTGTCATATAACCTCACTGTAAAACATAAAATTGTTATTTTGAGCTTCAGAGGTGCTGGTAGGTGGGTTTTGTAACCTTTGGACAGAGCTAGCCTAGCTGTTTTACCAGTTACCAGTCTTAGTACTAAGCTAAGCTAACCAGCTGCTGCCTGTATTCATATACGGACAGACATGAGAGAAACAAGTAACATCACAGCAAGTTAGTTGCACTAAAATTCCCAAAGTACAACTTCTTGCAGATGAACAGCTGAGGATGAGCGATTAGAGAATAAGCAATGCTGTTACTCAAATCCTCTGTCCGTCACACTCACTCACACACCATTAATTCTACCCTTCATGCCTCATTGTCATTCTGAGGAACCTGGTTGTCCTTCATTTGTCCGCTAGACTCTTAACATCTTCGTCTTCTGCCTCTGTTGTGTTGTTGCTGTCTGTCTGGCGAGGTGAGGGGGGCGTGTTGTGTGAGGAATACTCAGACAGGCCTGTAAATCCTTCAGCAGCCAAAATATTCATGCTTCACACTGCTGCAAATCACAGCACCATCGTATCGTCCTTGACTGAACACTCTGACAACTTAAAGCAAAAAAGACAGTACACACATTTAGTTTTTCCCACATTTTATAAATATATTTTATTTCAAGGTTTAAGGCTAGTTAGTCTAGTATATCGACGATGTTCCGTGCCACTGGAGGTTCCGCTGGATGTCCCTCATTTTCGGCCGGATGTCCCTCACCTTCCTCATTTCTTTGTGTTGCCATTCAATTCGGGAAACATCCTCCGAGCTAGAACTGACAATCAAATTATATCACACACTCAACGGCCATTTTAATTCCAGAGCTTGCCTCCCTACGTGCACTCGTTCCACCAAAACAAGTTCCTTCCCAAGGCTATTTTGCAGAGGAATTGTTGTTGCGTCCGGCGCTGCCCAAGACGGTTGTGATTGGCAATAAAGCCAGGAATGTTGTGTGGACTAGCCAGACCCTTCTCCGCAGCGCTGTGGAGATAGGTCTGGCAATGTGAGACTAAAGGCTAATATACCTACGCACACACATGCACACAAACACCTGGCAAGCTAGCTAACAATCCCATTGACCACTGGTCTTAAAGGTAAAAAAGGTCAGTCTAATTGAAACCTTAAGCAGCCTCAGGAGAGCTGAACTCTGGCGAACTGTGGCATTCACTGAGTCCTGATTTTAGGTTGCCTCCTTTTGCCCTCTGTCTCCTCCCTCTCCGCAGCACTATACTGCTAATGGTCTCATCACTGCAATGCAACCACTGGTTCTCACATCCCCAGCTCCCTTTCTTGCTCCCTGCTGTCACTTTTGTGCTAATAAACGTTGGGAGGAATTTTCCTGAAGGACACCGAGTTGCTGCTGCTTGTCCTCGGTGCTCCACTAAATTTCACCTGAGGGTCAGTTTGACCCGGCTGGAAGAAAGTGATGAGCAAGGCTCCTCAAACTTCTGTTACACCTCTGACACTGAAGACCCTTCGATGTCACCAGGCAGACTGCAGACTGAATTAAATGTGTGAAATAAACCTTGAGAAATGTCTGGCATGCTGTCCGGCTGTTGAAAGCTTTTGTTGTTGCTCTGTTTAAAAGTTCTCCTCGGTCCTTCCTCCCTTGACAAGGCAGAAGTGTTTTAATGCATAGATATTCAACAGGGGGTCCGGGACCCCAAGGGGGTCCTCAGAGTTGCTGCAGGGGGTCACCAAATTATTGTTCAATAAAAAATTGTAAATAAAAAATAAAAACTGGAATCCAACATATTATTTGTAAAGATAAATATTGTTTTTTGATGATAGGCTCACGTGCCTATAGGTAGATAGCCGTAAGGTAGCCATCCACAGATACAGTTAAGCTTAAGGATTCACTGTGCCACAATCTAACATTCAAACATGATGTATACATATATGAATATGTCAACAATTATTATTTTAATACCTTATGCCCCATAAAAAGGTATGTGTGAAGGCTTTATGCCACCCTACATGTTATTGTAGGCCCAGTCTAATATGCAATTTATATTTTATATTCATATTTTATACAGTATATGTAGTAAGGGGTCCATCCATCTCTTTTTCAACCGAGGGGTCCTTGGCCTAAAAACGTCACAACAAGGAACAAGAAAAGGGGAGCAAATTCAGGCTGATGTAGCAGCTCAGATGGTGGTGTTTTGGGGCCATCTAGTGGAGATAATCTGTGTCACATAATTTATAGTCCAAGCCTTTCTGCATAACTTGTCAGAACAGTAGTTACAAAGTATACAGGAACAACAAAGAAGTGGAAAGAGGGAAATACAAAAGAGATAATATGAAGGATTAAAAAAATAGGATAAAGTTAAGAGAAAGCCAAAAAAAAAAAAAAAAAAATATGCTGGACATATGGACTGATGTTGTTTCTTGTTCCCAACGTGATCAGATATTGATTATGAACTTTTGTTGGCCCTCAGAAGAAGCATTGGAATAGAAATGAGATGCCATGTCATATCAGCAATGAACAATGATGACATATTCAATTATAATTTTAAACATTAGACTTAATCCAATAAGACAGTATCCAGTAAGATGCCACTTTATTACTTTTATTGAGGGGTGGAAAGTATATTTTACTACTGCACGGTACAAATGTATGGCCTTTTTACTTTATTTCAGTAATTTGTTTTTGTGTGATGTGTATTTTTTTTAGTTTGAAGTGTATTGTGATTTTAGGATACTGAAAGCTGTATATTTTGATGACACTGTACTTGTAAAAGGGACAAAAGTTGAAAATTAGCAATAGCTATAAACCCTCTGTGCAGCATATCAGTACCATGCTCTGTATTGGAACAGTGTTAAATTGCATCGTCCCAGTCAAATAAAATAAATTCAAATTCAATATTTCAAAAGAAAATACTCCACTATACAGCTTTTCCAAGCAAAACACACATGATGCACATGGATTAAACTAACCAACAGAATACGAAGTCATCTAAATAGTCATTTTGACCAACTACAACAATAAATGCTGCTTATACATTAATATCAGCAAAGATAATATAATAATATAGTGCAAAACCCACAAGGGACATTTTTCTGTATTGTGAGTACCTTTACTTTTGATTTATTTTTACTTTTGATTACAGTGTGGTATCGCTACTTTTACTTCAATGTAACTGAATACTTCCTACACCATGGTGGACAATGTTATAGATTCAAGTACTTACCGTATGGTTATATTTAACTCCATCTACAGCTCCCTTGATCATCTACAGCAATCAAATGCTGTTTACATGTTAATTATCGATGAAGATAAACCAATATAACAATTAAATTAATCTGAGAGGGGCTGTTTTCTATTACATGACTATAGCTTTACTTCTTCCACCACTGCTTTTATTTGTATATTTCTTGAGTATGAACATACAGGTATTCAATACAGTTGATGAAAATCCTCATGTCTGAACAAATGAAAGCCCCAGATTCATCAGAAACTGAGTTTTCTGTGCTGTTCACGTCTTGTCCAACAGGGGTCACTCATTGCCTCTGTGGCTGCCTCTTCATGTGGCTGCCTCTCCCCCTTCAGATGGAGCTGCAGTCCACCTCCCATTCATCAATCTTCTTTTATTCACAGTGACAAAAGAGACATCAAATAGGGAGGTGTGGGAAAACACAACAATGCATTTCAGAACGCAGACACTTAGCTAATATATGCAAAGTGGGAATAAAGCGAGTCCAGGCATTCAGTGTGTGTGTGTGTGTGTGTGTGTGTGTGTGTGTGTGTGTGTGTGTGTGTGTGTGTGTGTGTGTGTGTGTGTGTGTGTGTGTGTGTGTGTGTGTGTGTGTGTATTTATAATTTACTTGCCTTTTCCTTGCATTTTTGCATCCGTGTAAATATTAGTAGCAAATTAACCTATACATTTAACAAGGATAACTGCAATTTAAAATCCAAGCTTTTTTAAGAAAAAAAAAGAAATTAAAACAAGTTTCTAGACAGACATTTGGGGCCTCATGAAACAAGGACTAGCACACATACAGTGAAACAGTATTCTTGCACCAAAATCTAAACAGTTTTTGCTCCCTGCCATTCTTGACAGTCTCACAGGATCCGCACCCACAGTCCACAAACTGAACCTGAAATGATCTGTCTCTCTTCTGGCTGCTTACAGCTCGCTGTTTCCCACCCAAATCAAAAGGGGCGAGTCGTGGGGGGTCATGTCTGGCCACCCCTCAGGAGAATAACGGGGTCTCTGTCTGCCCCCCAAACCACCAACGGTTCTCCACTGTCCCTATGGCAACAGCCAAGCACCCTGAAGACCCCCAGACTGGGGCGTCCAAGCAGATGCCCATAATTAACGTTGCTATACGGAGGTGTCAGTCCTGCCAGTCTGCCTTTTACATGGAGGCAGACCCTCTCCCAGACCTGTCAGAGGCCCAGAGGGCTGGGTGAAAAATGACTGGCCTGCGGTATGTGTGTGTGTGTGTGTGTGTGTGTGTGTGTGTGTGTGTGTGTGTGTGTGTGTGTGTGTGTGTGTGTGTGTGTGTGTGTGTGTGTGTGTGTGTGTGTGTGTGTGTTCGTATGGTGGGTTGGGGGTGGGTAATGACTGCCCACCAGTATCTGCCCAGTCCTGCATAAGACTGACCATCATGCAGAGGCAAAATGTAAAAAGGATTTTTTATTTATTTTTTTTAAAAGAAAGATCTTAAAAATGTGCAATTGTCAAACTGAAACAAAATATATTTTTGTATCAATGAAGCTCATGTGAAATCATTTGCACATTTCTTAAAAAGTCACCTTGGTGCACTCCACTGAATACATGTCAAGTCAGTGTTGGTGCTGACATGCTGTGGTGACGCTGACTGACTGGCTGTCTGGTTTACACGGTTGGCTGAGGATGAGATAGTGTCCCGTCCTCTCATACATCCTCCCTAAAGATATGGAGGTCCATACCAGAAAATCTCCATAAGTACTGAAACAACCAGACCTTGGTAACACATATCAGACCTTTGGGCATTAATCACTTCACCAACATTTTTACCACAATTCATTATTGCAGTGAGGAAAGCCAGTTGGAAAAGTTTGGTAACACTTTGTTTTACACGCCTCGTATTTAGCATTTATAAGCAGCATATTAACTATTAGTAAAAGGTTTATATAATGTAGTCATAGGTAGATGTAAGGGCATTTTTTTAGTGTTGACGATTGTGTTTGTCAACAACTATAACTCTTCTTATGAAGCATCAGCAACTTGTGTATGTACTGATAATGACAATATAATACAGTTGTAATCATGTTATATTTATTTCACCATAAATACTTCTTCACTCTCCAAGACAACTGAACAAACCCCATCTGCTTACATAGGCCATGCGATGTGGCTGAAAGCTCTGGAAGACATCCTGAAAGTGGACCTTGAGGTAAGCTTCTTTTTTTCCAAACTACTACCACATAAATACTACATTTATAAATACTTTTAAACACGCCTGTAAATTATTTTTAGGGCACGTCTAATAAACAGTTATTGCTTCATGACACACTGGTAGGATTTGATAAAATGAAAGTATTGTATTGTAATTATAGTTTTGTTATCAATGATGTATTGAATGTTTGTACACCAGTTATCAATGCTTTATAGGAGGAATTATAGTCATGGACAAATACATTGATAAATCGTTAGAAATATCCTTATACATACACTTACAAGTAAGCCTATGATATTTGCTATTACCCTGCATCCCATTATTTGCACTATACTTAATAACTGCACTGATATTGCATATTTCATGTTTGCACATATCATCTTATCTTTATTGTATTTTTATTATTTATTATGTCAAGCACAGCACTGGAGGGGGCAAGCAAGCATTTCACTGCACAACGTAGAGATATGTTTAGTACGTGACAAATAAAAACTTGAAATGATAGCGTGTTAAACAGCTTACACATGCGACATGGGTGTTTTAAATAAAGTGTTACAGAATGTTCTTCAAGTGATTCCAGAAAGAGAAAGTCCAACTGGCTTTCATGCTTTATGAGCCAGCTTTGATCAGACTCAATGATCCACTGAGACAACATGGCCCCTGTGGTTTCTTGCCCCGACAGGTCAACTGATCACTGCTGATCGGGTTAAAGATACATCCGTCTGCTGTCCGGAAAGTGACACTAAATGCACTGTCCACGGGTCCACGACTTCATCATCAGCCCTGTGGTCACCGGCACACTCCGCAGGCCCAGAGGGGGTCAGGGGTTCATCTCACCTCTGACCTGTCCAGCCCTCTTTGTCATCATTACATAATGAGATGTTTCCCTCCACACTGACGTATCTGTTTCTTTTTGCAGGACCACTGAGGGTTGCAAGTAAAATAAAGGCTTTATGGGGTTGTTCGGCCTTTACAGCCAAACTGAAGAGGTCTGTAAAAAGAAGGCTGATAAAAAAAAAGTATATGAGCTTGTAAATTTGGAGCACCTGCAAAGCATGTTGCTTCAGAGGTTCAGTCATTCGTGTAATGTAGTTTTTGTTATTATCTGCTGGATTGTGGTGAGTTGTACTGGCTTAAACTGCAGATGTTAACGTTACCTTTTAAAAACTATATTTTGACAGATAATTACAAATGATATAACACAAAGTAGAGTACTACCATGGCAATATAAGTAGGGGAACTAAGGATAATGGTGGAGTAAGTTCCCTGATATGTTTAAACTCTTCACTTCATGATCACAGACAAGAACTACACCATCCAAATCGTGAGTGAGGGGTTTATCCCCTCAGGGGTCGTGGGATCAGCGAGCCAGACACCGTTTCATGAGCCAGACACCTCAAATGCAGGAACATGGGGAGGTGGGACAGAGCTGTCTGGGACTGAGCCAGCCAATTATACTCTGGCTAGACACATCACCCTCGCACGCCATACATGTGGGAATCTTCTGCCTCCGACATCCAGCTCACACTGAGCTCCTGCTCATGTGCGCAGGCACCTGGTTCTGGCTGCAATAACTGTAGAAAATGAAAGCCGATTCACACTTTGTTTTTATTTGAATGGTGTATAAAATATAAAGATATGAATAATGTACGAATTGGCGAAAACACAAAGCTCAGCAAGCAGTTTAAACTACAACATTGACATGCTAATTGTCTGTGTGCTTCAGAGGACAATAAGGCATTTTAGCATCCTGCACTAAAACTATGGTTTTATTTTTTTTTGTTTTTTTGAAGTAAAAATGTGACACTGAAGTCCTGTCTTTTCAACAAACATGTTTTATATCTTGTTGTTTTTGTGTGTGAGTTAACTTAAAGTCATCATAGTGCAATCTCATAAATGTAAGTGTAAAAGTTATGTTTTAGAACTGAATAAGCCCATGAGAAGTCTTTATAGCCTGTGTCTGTCTTTGAGTTACAGTGTTGAGCTACGACGTCTGAACTACTGATCTGCTGTCCTATTACTTATAGCACTCTGATGATAATAATAAAGACTCATTTAATGACTTTTTTTGGTCATTATTCCTCAGCTCCAACAAGTCCTCAGACGACCTTCCTCTTGAACTTTTAGCTTCACTTTCCTCAAAGGGAAATTAATCTTGCAACCATGAAACTAAAACACACACACAGACATGAACATAAGATGCATACACATCTAATAAAACTGGTAAAACACACTGTATCCTAAAATCTGCCACATAAGCTCACGTGTAATACTGGGACTATATACTAGAAATACTCTAGCCTACTGTTTTTTTGGTAATCTATTTTTTATTTGTTGTCACTTGAGGTGAAAGCAAATACACAAAAATAATCTCAATCAAACATACACTTTGCTGAACAATAATCATTTTTGTTATAATCATATTAGTGTCATTATATGTCCATACACAGTGCTGCAATAATTAAAAGAGCTCTTTTTATTGCTCCTCGAGTCCTTAAGATGTTTTCTTGTGGAGGAAAAAAACAATGTTAGGCCTAATGTGCCAAAATGTACAACATTACCACAATTATTCTTAACATGTTCTTAAATTATTTAGTAAAACCTTTGATTATTATTATTATTATTATTATTATTATTATTATTATTATTATTTGAAAACAGTCATTGTAATTGCTATAAAGATTTTACATGCTTAATGTTGTTGGCTGCAACGAGTCACCATCTAAAGAAGAAAAAAACATCAAGTGGGAGACAACAATTAATAGGCATTATATGAGCATGCTATATCTTTGTCTTTTTTGTTCAAATTTGGGCCCACTGTGATCAGTAAGTGTAGCATACCACAAAAAAAAGGTTATTACACTAGAAAATAGTGATAAAAGACATGTAATAAATCTTTAAATGGAGACATAAAAAGAGACATTCTTAATGCTATTTAAGGAACATTGTCATTTGGTCGTTTCAGTAAACAATTTGAAAATTGAATGAATGCTTTTTTATTTTGTCTTATTTACGGTTTTAGTAGGAGTGACAACAGCAGAAGGCCTTTTGGTGTGCTGTTTGTTTGAGTGGGCCTATCTATCTATCTATCTATCTATCTATCTATCTATCTATCTATCTATCTATCTATCTATCTACCTATCTATCTATCTATCTATCTATCTATCTATCTATCTATCTATCTATCTGCTGCTGCATTTGAATACAAGGTGACGAACTCTCCCACGGCGGGGAGTGCGCGCCTTTTTGGAATTAGCCACGCGGCACGCCTCGCATAGTAATGCTGGCTCGCGCTTTGAGCTTGAACTTGACCGTAGGAATGTGGCTCGTGGGAAAGCCGGCTCGAGGGTGCCCTCCTCTATTCATGGCGCACAGGTCGGTGTCAGCTCTGATTATCATAAAACCCAGCCCGCTTCAAATTAAGGCACGAGGGCTCAGGCTCGCGCTGTCTCTCTCTCTCTCTCTCTTTCACACCAGGCGGAGGAGGAATTAACAGGTCTCTGCACGAGCCTGCTCCGGTAAGAACTTTACTCCTTTAATGAATTTATACATAGGCTACAAGTTTAGCTAACCGCTTATCATAGGCTACACACTCTCCTCTCTAACGCTACAAAATGTCTAATTTTACTGTGTGAAGACTGTAACATTGTGTTTGTTGGCTGAAGAAAGTTTAGGGCGAGCCTTCTTTCCTTTAATTTTCAAATAAGTGATATATCTTTTGTTAGAATGGGTTTGTAAAATCCTACATACTGATCATTGGCGACTACTTTCTTGTAGGCTACCCCTAAATTTTCATTTTGTTCATCGCCATCCCTAATTCTGTTTAATTAACCGTCTCCTACAGATAACATGCGCACAGCATGAACGCCTTGTGTTATTAGTAATGTTGTGTCTTTGTTGAAAGGGTGAATTTACAGTGTAAATGTGGCAATATTGGTCTCAACCTTACAAGCTATTTCTTTTTCTTTTACTTCTTCAAATATACTATATTTTTCAGTATTGTCATTGCAAAACGAAATGAGAAGTTCAGTATTATAGGCTGATAGGGCGTTATTTATATGCATGTTTTTGTTATTGTAAATTATACACAGCATTGTCTGTATTCAGAAAAATTTGATGAATCTATTATAATCTTGTATTTACCAAGTCGCTGTCTCTGTCTTTTAAAACTCTTGACTTGGGAAATCAACTGCTATTTGTATTGCATAGCCTAATAAGTCTGTACTAAATGTACAAACAAGATTTGAATTGGAAAATGTAGTAATATCAGAATAGAACAATCATTTTAAAAATGTAAAAATGACACATTTCTCAGATGACTTGACTAGATTCTTGTCACACAGGCCAGATTTCAGCCTGATGTTAAGTCTGGTCAGTCTATTATGAGGCCTGTGAGCTTTAACATGAGACATTAGCATCGTTGGCAGACATTCAGAAAAGAGACACATCCCATAAGAACATAAAGAAGCAAAACAAATATATTTCTGTCACAGATCATTCTCAGTTACCTGCTTTTGTGACATTTAATTCAAACCGAAGACAAAATGAAAAATATCGAGATAATGGCGAGTGAAAGATGTGGTCTTCCAGTTGATCTCACATATTTAGAAGTTGGAACATAAAATATATATATATATAGCCTACATCCTTTCTGCATTGTTTCTTTGTGAGTGACAAAGTCACAATCATGAAGAAAACCTCAGAAAGTGTATTCTTTTCTCATCAGCTGTGCACAATCCTGAAACTTCACAAATAAATACAGGCCTACACACCAAAACATGAACTTGATTTCAGTGAGTTCAAAATGTATTCTAAATCCTGCACATGCACAAGTGCTTTTAAGGTAAGCGTACGTGTGATATGCAACTCTGTCAGAAACTCTTTCTTTAACTCCTTTCTTCTGTGCTAAAAAACAGTGTAATTATACAGTGTGGAGAAGTTGTCTGATCATCAATCAGGGATAGAGTGTATAAAGGGGATCCAATCACAACATGCAGAGTTGAGAGATATATCTGCTTAAACACGTGCAAATATGCATATGAAGCCCAATAAACTACAGTTGAATATGTCTAAAGGAATCCTTCCAACATGCAGCAGGCCCATTTATCAACTTGTGATGACGCTGATTGACCAGAATGGTGGTTTAATGTTAATAGTGTGTTGAATCGATAATCTGTCGTTTATTCAGACAAAATGCAACGCAGCTTTCATTTCATAGCAGATGCTTCATGACATGTAGCCCAACATTTTGTAATAATATAAATTGCACTTTTTTTAAATTACATGTAAAGAATATGAATCATCTAAAACAGTACCTCACAAGACATTGGGAAAGAATAATATATGATCATGCGAATTTAGTTTTTAATTAGTTAATATCAGGCTTATTTGTATCTGTTGTGTTAGGAATAATGACAACAGCGATTAGAAATACATCATTTTGTAGCCGTGTGAATTAAACATCATCACAAGTATTGTCTAAGTTAATACTAAATGAAGAATAATAATGATACTAAAACTAATAGTATTAATAATAATAGGCTAATAATATCAATATTAACAATATTATTATTGATAATGAAGCATTTACAATATAACAAATTTCAACCTTTGTTTCAGTCAATCTTTTTATTTTAGTTGCAGTTCAAACAGGTGAACTTCTGATCATTTTAGATAAAGGCTAAACTGTTAGGCTTAGTCTAAATGGATCTAGCAATTTCCCCACATATTCAATTATTTTATTAATACAGCAAAGCTGGTTTCTAACTACGGCGTCAATTTCTTAACACCATTGATTTCATAATGGCTTATAACTTTCTAGTAACATTTTCTTATTTAAATATACATATTGTTTACTCTATGAAGGAGATGATTGGCTGTTCAAATCTGGACTTGAATGTAACACATTTACACAGCCTATATACACTTCGTCTTTATCACAGTAAGTTGTATGTTGCCTACTTTCTTTTCTTTGTTTCATCTCTGTGCAAACACAAACGTGGGGAACAAATACATATACTCATAAAACCAGACGATGGTGTCAGTGTATACTGTACACAGTCAGCTGTTCCTTCTCACCAAGGCGTGTCGCTGTTTCGTCCTGCTGATGCGTTTACTGTACATTGGAATTCTTTAGCATGCCTTTTAGAGACGAGGCTGGCAGCGTGTCGTTTCTTTTCAACATCCTAACCGTTCAAAATCATTTCTCCTGCTCCTGAAACAGCCACGGTATGTTGGTCTGCAGGTGAGAGGCGGCCAGCATTTCATGTAACTGCACGTCATGAATTATTCCAATGTAAATAAGTTACAGGTCAGTCATAAACAGGCTGTAAACACCTGCACACCCAGCATGCATTATTGTAAAGTGGCTACATATTTATAGGCTGTCATAAAATCCCTTCTTGGATTATTTTCTTCTTTTTGTATTAAAGGTTAGCATATTTGTCCCGTATAACACCGAAACAAGCCAACAATAGTCTGTGATGTTACACTCGGCCTGTAAGTCACTAACCTTCACTGTTTCGATTTGTGAATATAGGAATAAAATGATTGATCGTAGAGGATATCAGCTCAACCTTAGGGGTGGCTTCTCCTATATAAAGGCGTGTAAACAAATCACTAC
>CM042436.1:16880755-16898255 GCA_023631565.1 Gymnocephalus cernua | reverse complement strand
AATAGAATAGGATACAGTAGGCTATAGAGCAGCAGGCTGACAGGAGAGCCGCACCTCCATGGTAGTAACAGATTGCCCATGCGCAATAATCAGATATGTAACTGTTATCTGATGCGAGCTTCGTTTGGAAACCCAGACTGTAGCTCGCTGCTCTTTTATTGGTTTACCTGCGCATACACGCACACACACACACACACACACACACACACACACACACACACACACACACACACACACACACACACACACACACACACACACACACACACACACACACACACACACACAGAGATCCCCAGCACCTTTTTAAATATCCTTTCAAACTTTGAGAGATATTGCAAGTTGCTATTCGGGTCTTGTCTCTGCCACTGGCTTCTTTTATCAAAGGGTATGATTGTTATCACGCTCACTATCTCATCTCCTCAGCCCAGATATCACTCATATCATAATATCACAATCGATAAGGTTGCATATATTGCCTGAAAATGCTATCAGGGGTTTGGCTATATAGGCGTGGGCCTTTTCTGCACCAAGGACAGAAAGCCTGAATTCCTCTGCTCGGCGCCTGAACACCGAGTTTCTACATTAGACTGTTAAAATAAAACACACATGCATCGTCCTCTGCATCCTGGAAACAGCATTTATTAGAAGATATAGGACTTTAAGATGTTCTCGAATGCTCTAACAAGGCTATTGTCGGTATAATTGGTATAATAATGTAACAATCATGGCAAAAAGCAGCCATAATCAGGTTACATGAACAAGTCAGGAGAATGTAGGCCAGCTAATTAGCCCTATTTCGCAACTGTTCCCTTAAAATAGCCTAATCACAAGTTCAGCGACTTATAACACGTGCACAACAGATGAGAGCTGACTGACTAAAATAGCTTGAATGCTATATTATTTCGTCTTTTAGGTATTTTTACGAGATGTGTTTTTGCGTTTTGTTTTGCTTCTTTAAATTAGGCTATTAATGAATATCCTAAAGGAAAATTAATGGATATGGCTAAATGATGTAGTCTAACCAATAACATTTAAATAATCAAAAGATTAGAAGATTGTGAAACATTGCTGTTGCTGAACATATTACGAATTACAATTATTTGATGAAGTGTGTGCCTCTATTACACTGTGTAACGCTCAGGCCTACTTTAGGAAGAGAACGCTTCAATAAATGTGACAGTAAAAGAGACTTACATAGTGGACATTTTCCAAAATGTGAACGTTTTTAAAATGTCTAATTCATTTCTCAAAAACACAGCCATTGCTCTCAAAATGTCGTGTTCGACCCAGCTCGCGAAAGATTTTACGCACGTGTATACGCCTATTACGGCCTGACTAATGAGGAGAACTGGGGAAATAAAGCCATGATTGACACACACCTGCATTCATTTTCAAATTGGCTTTAATGATTTCAGATTCCCGCCTCTCTCTCTCTCTCTCTCTCTCTCTCTCTCTCTCTCTCTCTCTCTCTCTCTCTCCCTCTCTCTCTCTCTCTCTCTCTCTCTCCCCCTCTGAGGCGGAGTTTATCCCTCCGCTCACCGTGTGGACTCTGCACTTGTCAGTCGCAGCTCGCATGTGTGAGGGAGAGGACACATGCAAGTCTATAGAGAGATAGGACACTTTGTAGCTTGAATACTCTGCTCTTTTACACCATTTTCTCTCATCGGGTGCGATCAGACACACAGGCTCTGATAACACGGAAAAATCCAAGGCGGAATTTGAAATAGTTGGGAGGATATTGACTAGTGGAGTGGAGTTATAGCCTGATGTGCAAGTAAGTGGGATGCTGACTTTATATGACTGGTGTAGTTGATGTGCAAACAGCCTTAATTCTGATTAAGAGGGCTGTTGTGTATTTCATTTCATTGATTGTGGTTTTGTGTTTCCCAGAAATGTAAACCATATAGCTACATTATTGAATGCTGTTTGATGGGAACTTAAATCTGTTAGGCCTGATGCGTTAGAGTAATAGCTCAAATCTAGCCACAGTGTTGACCAAAGGCAACCCATACTCCTAAAAATGTAATTTATAAATTGCAAAAGGACGAGGTTGTGTGTCTGGCCTTTAGCCAAACAAAATGCTGATTTGGCACCAAATGGTGACACCCATAGGCTACAGCATCATGTGTTTAATTGTGGCGATGCCAATAAACGTTGAAGAAGCTAATGGTGTGTGTGTGTGTGTGTGTGTGTGTGTGTGTGTGTGTGTGTGTGTGTGTGTGTGTGTGTGTGTGTGTGTGTGTGTGTGTGTGTGTGTGTGTGTGTGTGTGTGTCAAATTAGTCATTGAAGCCAATACAAAAGTGTTTCCTGTAACTTAATTTCACCTCTGTATCTTGATATAATAATATGATGCATGACCTATATGAAAGCTTCTATTCTGTTGCTGCTCTCTCTCTCTCTCTCTCTCTCTCTTTCTCTCTTCCACCGTGTTTCTCTCTCTATCCTCTCTTTGGATCGGAGAGGCGGGCCCTTTAAGAGACGACGGGTTAGTTTGTGTCTTTGGTTATCTAGCTGTATGAGTTTTAATTTCATAAAGCTAGAGAACCGAAAGTACGAACTGACGCCGAGCACTTCGGAGCCCGGGGCTTCCTCTCGCTTCGGCATGGAGGAGGAGATGGAGCCGGTGCGGGCAGCAGCAGGAAGAAGCAGAAGGGACGGATGCTGAGAGAGGCTGCACGCGGGGAGTAGTGATGGTGCTGGTGGGGAGGGAGGGAAGGGGTGGAGGAGGGACTCCGCTGGGCCAGAAAGCAACACCGGCGTGATTTTTAATGTTGGTTGTCCGCCTCTTCTGGACAGGTGTTGGCACGTTCACATGTAGCCACCTGCGTGTCAGTGAGCGCGTGAACGTTGCTGCTTTCAGGGTTCGCGTTTTGGGCATCGCGGTGATGCTGGGGCCTATTGAGGATCAACGAATCGGCTGCTCGCTCAACTTTAGCACACAAGCTAGTGATGCGTGTGGGAAAACGTACTGAAAAGCCCGCAGCGCGTGCTGTTGTGTAGTTGGCATACATGTGTGGGTGTTACACCATTAATATCTTGAGGGGTTAGACAGAAATAGTTTAAGGATATTCGTACGATTGGTCAATCCAGGACTCACGTAATGGTGTTGGCAGCATATCACTTTTAGGATCTCACATGTTGCTTATGTTTTTTTTTTTTTTTTTGTCGGTCTAGAAGTTGCCTACATTTAAGTCAATGATTGCTCTGTATGAATTTATCCTGCAGAGCTGCATCCACTGCAGACTCCCTGACTCCTCTGATACAGAGTGTATTTCCTTTATGAGTGTATTTCCTTTATGAGTGGTCTAGGCTAAGTGATATCCCCTGGCTGTAATTTACTTGACATTATGAGTGTGATGTATAATTGGATGCACATGTAGATCACTTGGTGCAAGATGAAGCCTTATTAGAGCTTATCGGACTGGACTACGTGTGCTATCATGCCTGATAACTACACAGAACACACAGTTTTTGCACCATTTCAGTGTCGACTCGAGTGGGTTGTTTGGTTCTTTGCTACCCAACCAGAACCTGCAGGGTACAACACATCAAAATCATATTGCATCAGTCATAGAGCACAAAAGAGACTGCACAAAATCATCATCAGTTGCTTCGAACACGCTTTCATCACTGAAGACGAGTTAGACTTGGCAGATATGTTCAAATTTGTGTTTCGCTGGGTGGATTATTTTTGTTTACTTGCTAGATAAGAACAAAATAGGACATCGGCTCAGAGTTTGATCTATTCTTAGAGCAGAATCAGCAAGCCTTGGAGATGAGTGAATATCCCTGAAGACCCAGCATGCTCTATTTAGACCATGACTGACAATATTTGATGTGCGCAGTTAAACAAGAGAGCCTGGATCATGTGTGACTGCATGTGTGTTGTTGAAGTTTGCATATGAGAGCCAGTTTGAGCCAGTTTATACAATTTGACATCCACGTCCTCCGTCTTGTAGTGATAAATAGAAAATCCGGGATTAAAATAGTATGCGATTATGCAATCTCTATCTTTGTGTTTGATTCCAGGGCAGTAGTGATGAATTTTAGAATGTATACTCTAATACTACTTTATTTCGCGTACAGCATTTTTTGTATTCAATCCTGTATTTTAGTAGTTTAGCAACTGTGATGCTGCCCAGATGAAGCGTGCTATATGCTATAGTTTTGTGGTATAATTTCCTACTTAGTGTGGATTGCTTCTACATCACATTTCACAATTTTGGCTTTTCGCAAACATTTTTATCAAGCTTGATATGGAACAGAAAATATCTTTAATCTCGCAAAGAGGCAAAATAATGTGTAGTGCATGGGAGAAAACGCCAGACAAGTTTGGTGGAGGGCTATTAGCTGCAAGGTCAACAAAGCCGCAGTTAATTCCCCTTTTTATTTTCCTTCACTCTCTTGCAAACCACTCTATTCCAGGCATAAATAAGTATATGTATGCCTGAAATATGTGTTTTTATTAAAAGTGAGAGCTCACACAGACTGATTCTCTTTTCTTTTGTCTTTAAAGGAAAATGCCGCCAATGTCAGCCCTGAAGTTTGCATCAACTCCCAATGAGGACAAATTGCCACCAGACAGGATGAGGAGCAACAGTGAGCCTGAGGTAAATAGTTAAAGTAAGGACACATGCATGTAGAGAGAGCGGCTGAGCTGTCGTCTCCATATGAGCAACAGTCCATGTTGTTGCCACATGCACAAGCAGTTTGCTTCTTCTGCCCCACATAGCTTCTATATAACAGTAAGTCCATGGAGTTAAGAGGCAAGTTCAGGTCAAACTTCAAGATGCTGGTGACTTGCATATTTAATTACATTTCAGCCTTCATTCTTTAGCGAACGATGCTGCAGCAATGCTGGTGATTGATTGTTGTCCATATTTTGTGTGTGTGTGTGTGTGTGTGTGTGTGTGTCTTGGGGGTGGGGGGGTAAAAAAGACAGAGAAAGAGAGACATGCTGAGCCTTAATTTTGAAATATTGAGAATTTTGTATTTTGCATCTCACCGTCTTATTCCAACAAAAAGAGGACTTAGGAGGGACATCTTACTGCCAGTTTTATTTGCGCACAGTGTAAATGTCAGTTTTATATCATTCATGTATATATCAGAATATATACACTACATACAGTGTGGAGCTGCAGTAAAGTCTAGCCTACAGCAACAGTGTAAACGGTGTGATTTGAGCGGGTGAAGTAAGACCTTCATGTTGAATTCCATCATTCCTTTGAAGTATTAACATTTCCTACATTGCACATTACCCCCCCATCCTATCCTCCTCACACACACACACACACACACACACACCTCTTTTTCGTTCACATACACCCAGCGTATTATCCCTTTAAACACTATGATCCCATTTGTCAGGTAGAGTGTATGGAAGGTGCAGGGGAGGTGGCCGTGTAATCTTTGCTGCGGTTCTTTATCCCGTTGGGAGAGCACAGGCACGGTTTGGACCTGCTCATGTGGAAAGAGCGTTTGGGTGGCTGTGTCCTTTTTGTTCCTAATGCCTTGACGAGCCACCCTCCCCTTGTCAAAAGTCTCTTGATTATCATGGGCAAAGTAACCATTTGCATAAAGGTATAGCACATGCATAATTTAGCAACGGCAGCATTACGTAAGTCAAAGCGCTGGAAAATACCGCACATTGCCAAGGAAACCTATTGTACGATCAGTGCGGTGAGATGTTTTTGGTTCACATTAAAATGTCCAATTTTAAGGCTTCTAAGAAATACAAAAACTGAGCTCAGGAGATGTTATTTCAGTTATTTTACAAGATCACAACAGAAACACTCCTAGCTTAAAGGTTTTTTTTAGTATCTTCCCTCCAATTCCTCATTTAATAGTTCATCATTAGGAATTAAACAATATTGTTAGCAAGGTCAAATCGTCATGGTTCCACAACCTTGAAACTCTATATAAAGCTCAGTTATTCAAATTCACTTTGGAGTTCTTTGAGTTGCCCAGATTTTCCCAAGCTTTCTATTAGCATATGCAAGGGCCGGCCTGTGCTGCTGTTTTCTAAAGTGGATGTAAATTATAACCTCAGTATTATACTGGCTGATAGGAGATAAATCTCTGCAGTAGTGCATTGCAGCGAATGGGGGTGGAATAGCGGGGTGCTGTGAAGGGGGGGGGGGGGGGGGGGGGTGATATGTGCGTGTGTGTGTGTGTTGGGTACTGTACAATAGCCAGTGGCAGATGGAATACATCTAGCAAAGCACTTGCTTATAGTCATGCTAAACTCTCTTTTCACTGGTTTTTAGTTTCTCCAGATTTATTGCCACATTTTGAAAAAAGTAGACATTTTAAGAGGGAGATGCATAGAAATAGAAATTTTAAGACAGTTGTAATATTGGCTTAATAGTTTTGCAAGTGTGCACACATCGTTTTAAAACAAATATTAACACAGGGAGATTACTAAGTCGAAATTTGCACTTGTGCGGTCCAAAAGGCTGAGGGGCTTCAGGCCTCACGAGCAGAGTGGAGATCCCTTTGGAATCCCTATGCAAACTAGGGCTTGAATAATGAGATGTATTTATGAAGGGCTGGGAAGGGGGTCTTGCTTTTGAAAGCCAGTAGGCCGGAGCCTGAAAGGGATGGGAAGAGGAGAGGGGGGGGAGTCGGACAAGGGGGAACGGGGGGGGTGTGTGTAGAGGGGGTACAGGGGCCCCCAGCAGCCCAGGCCTCGGCTGAGGCAGCTGTGAAAAGGGGTCCCGTCTTTTTCCCACGCCCAGCAAGACGCGAAACACTGCCGCAGCTCGCTAGGGTCAAGTCCCATCGCTAATATATACACACACACATACATACACATGCATGCACACACACATAGAGGGAGAGATGTGTGTGTAAAAGTTGTGCAAATTAACAAGCTGTCTGGGAAGCTCTGTGACATGGGGGACACCTGCTATTCTCCCAGAATGCTTTGCACTCTCATCAGGGGCCACTGGGCTTGATGGGACAACAATTGGGTCATAACTTCAACTTGAACTTAAAATTTTGTTGAGGATTGAAAAGAGGCTAAATTATGATTTTCTTTTTCTTTCTTTCTTTTTGCTTTTTGAATGCATTTGATTTGCTTCCTATTATTGATACAGTGTCAGTACAGTATACAGTATATAGTGTTATTTCTACATTTTGTAAGCATACTAATTGTTTATTTTTTAAGCTTTGATGCAAAAGAAATAGTGCGATATTTTTTACTTCTGCAGTTGTTGATGAGTCCATTCACTCAGTCTGTGGAGACAAACTTGGCCTTGTGCTTGAACTGTCAACTTGGCATTGTCTGCCTACACACACACACACACACACACACACACACACTAACACCCATGCACACACAGCTTGCTTCAAGGACACACAAAAGAAAAATTTAAACATGAAATGGAGGAGGGCTGGAGGAAGATATGGCAACTATGGAGGAATGTTTTTGGAGCTGAACTCTGAGTGTGACCTTCTGTTCTCCTCTCAATAAGGAGCTGAAAGACAACGGCCATGTTTTAAATAGAGAATACTGATCGCCATCTCATTTATCTCAACAAAACGAGTGCTCTGCAACAATATTTAGGATGAAAAGAAAAAAAGCATTTATTTAGTTTTATTTTCTGCAAGCCCGGGATTCATCTGTGTCTCACTGTTCCACATTTTGTATTCTGCTTGTTCCAGTTTGTGTAATCGCTCATTCATGTTTAAGAGCAGCGTTTCTCGTGCAGCTTCTCTTTTGCTGCCTTCCCCATGAAGCTGGTGTCACACCCATTCCATTCCCTCCGTCTCTCTCTAGATAACGGCACACCAATCAAATTGGTGCAGCACTTAGTTCCCTCCCCGTTCCCCGCTGCACCAGACCTACACACAGCGGTGTCACACTAACTCAGGTCCCCCTTCCTTCTGAAGCTCCTTGCTTTAATTCCTCCCTATGAAAGACACGCCTGCTATTTCTCTGAGTATATTACCAGGCATCCTCTCTTTTTTTCTCTCCCTTTCTCCTGCCTGTCCCTCCTTCTCTATCTCCTTCTCCCTTCCTTGTTATCACCTTCCCTCCTATTCAGATGAGTTTCAAATAGAGAGGGGGGACCCTTCTAATTAGCTCTGTAAAGATGCTTTGTCGCGGCCAGTGTGGCCACCAGTGTGTGCATTGAGAGGGGATGTGTGACAGCTAGTGTTAGCATTGAGAACGTGTGTATGGGCTCTTAATGAGGTTTGTTAGCTGAGTGTGTATCCTGCTGTTTGAATACACCCTCGGCAGCCTTTGAAGGAACAGAGATGAAGAGAGCGAGGAGGAGCGAGGAGTCTTTCAGCGTGGCCGGTTGCAGAATGCAGATGATGCATTATGCTCAGTGTGGTTTCCATTTGAACCGCAGATGAGAGGAGAATAATGCTTTACTTGCGTGTTGGGGGGGATTTTCGTCGCGCCTCCGAAATTTGTAGCGACTCCAATAAAACCTCTGTGGATTAGTTCTCCACAGACGCTAAAGTAGAGAAACTGGATGTAGGAAATGCTGTTTTCTAGGAAATGTTGCATTTACTGGTTTAGCATGAAAGAAGGTGACACTTTCTAACAGTTTTCTGATGAATGGGAGGCCGGGTGCAGAGAGGGAGAGAGAGCGATTCAGCTCATCGTTTGTGGTTACGAGTGGAAGCCAGCTCACTAAAGATGAGAAGGCCTGTCAGAAATCATTATTGTGCAGCTTCAGTACGAGGCAACCTAATGCAGGTTTCAGAGTTGCCTTTTCTTTTTCAAGTCTAAAGAACGAGGCCTCGCATGTCGTACATTGAAGGACAATGAAGACGATGGTTAAAATAATTGGTGGATCAACTGGAAACAGTTAGAGGAAAGAGATATCTTTTGACAAAATGCAGAGGAGAGGTGGTGGTGGAGATTAGAGATAGCTAGAAGCAGATGAGAGCTGGAGGTGGAGGGTAACAGAGAGAGAGAGAGAGAGAGAGAGAGAGAGAGAGAAAATAAGAAATGAGGGACCTGCTGGGTCTGCCTGCTGCCTCAGAGATTGTAAACTGTCACTCAGGATGCAGACAGACAAGCACGACAGACATCATTTCCCCACATTACCTTCTACCACTGAAACTGTCGTCCATGCAGCCCCTTCTGCTCTCCCCTCCTTTTTCCATCTTTCACTTCCGAGTGATTTTATTTATTTTTTTGCCTGTGCACATGCATGAATATGAACCGCCTAATCTATTTCCTCTATCTTCCTCCTCTCGCAGCTCCTCCACCACTTTCTCCACCTCTCTCTTTTATCGTTGATGAAATGAGTCGGCCCGCAGTATACTCGCCCCTCTCATTGTTCGATGGTTCGTTGCCTCTCCATAGGAGGTACAGAGTGTTTGGGATCTTTCCTCTGTTTTACCAGTGTAATCCTTTACTCCGGCACAATGAGCCACAGGATTCTATTAGACTCCCAGAGAGACACAGGATCTTCATAAACATTTTCCAGCTACCCCGAGCCACCTATACCGCCTTATGGCCTCAAACACCGCCAAACTGATAGCTTCCTTCATACATTTGAAGCAGAACTACTCCCCCCATCCCCCTATTTGTGTAGCCAGAGAAGATTTTACCTGTCTGTAAAAGGAAGGTGGAATAAAAGCAAGCACACTTACATTACCAATGGCTTGTTAACGCTGTCAGCTTCACTCCCAAACTGGCTCCCAAAACAGTGTTCCTTTACAGAGTATATAACAAGCAGCTGCAAACAAGCAAAAGCTTGTTATATGGTCTTTGGAGGAACACTTAAGATGTTTAAAAAAAAAAAGAAAAAAAAACCTAAAGCCATTGAAGGATGCGATTTTTACTCTCTGCTGCAAACATTAAGGTCTGCAGATAAACTCCCCAATCTGCCATTTGCTGGTTTAAGCAAAACGGCTCATTTTAGCTGTTGCCCCTTAGCTAAATGTTGAATTATCCATTAGAAATAATAAAATGGACAACATGTAAAACCAAGGCAAGAGATAGCAGACGAAACATAAGATCTAGACTGACCATACATACAGGCTGATGATGATTATCTTGCGAAACGTAAGAATAATGATACAGAATATAGCTAATTATTCTTGAAAGTTGTGTACATATTTAAGTGCTGCTGCGATGTGTTTGTTGATGTCTCCGTTTTGTTCTTCAAGTCCAAAGCCATGGGTCACAGGGCTCCTTTCTGCTCCCCTCCTCATACAAAAACATATCCATCTATCCCCCCCCCCCCCCTCCCTCCCCCCATCCATCCTTCCCTTTCCTCCCATCTTGATAATGCAGCTCTTTTCTTTCTTGCTGGGTGGAGGGCTGCCCTGAACCAACATTGTCCCCTACGCCGGCTCTAGTGGGGGGCCCTATTGTGTGTGAAGGAATGGGGAGTTAACACCCATGTCTGAACCCTCTCAATGGGGGCATTGTGTCTGAATCATCCTCCGGCTCACCCAATCTCACCCCACCTCACTCCCCTGCTCAGGCCAAGCCAGGGGCTACTCCGGGTGCTCCCCCATTATAAGATGAAAACATGCACATAACAGCAAACTCAAATTCACAAACAAACCATCCCATAGCTGACCTTCTGTTACCTTCTGTGTCCTATTCATTTCCCAGCAAACCACACTGATCTGAATGTGCGTTGGCTGCTGGTTTTTACAGAAAATGGGGGCCAGTGGGTGCACAGTTACTGAAGGAGGCCCCTGCAATTTGTTTTTCTTATAGAAAAGAACAAAGCGACACATAAAGGACTATGTTGTATTAGCATGATAACAGCATACAGAATGCTTTCAGAAAATTTCAAGACGCACTGCAGTGAAGGAATCCATGCAAATTATTTGTTTAGTATCAAAAACATTATGCTCATTGTTTTATGTATGCCAGTTGTAAGACATGGTCAGAAATGACTAAACATATTGAATTAATGAATGTCAATTGTATTGCCAAACAGTGTTGGTTATGTGTAATAATTTTAATGTGAATGATTTATGTTTATGGGAATATGAAGAGAGATGATGTGTCTGTGTTTCATACAGTATGCTGAGCATTTTTTATTTATTTCTGTACAGCAGCAAGCGCCTTGGGGCAGGTTACAAAAGAGCAAGTTGGCGTTTTCTTCCCACATATTTTTAATCAAAGTGTTAGTGTTTACATTTGCATTTGCATTGAGCAGAGGGACGCTGAATGCCAAAGGTGAGATTTTGAAAAACACTCTATTTTCCCTTTTTCAGATGGAAACACGGGTGGGTGGTTGGAAGGCTGGATAAAGGCTGGTAGATGACTGAACTCAGAGACCCGGCGCAGCTCATCATCATTGCCATGGGCTCTCGTCTTCCTCCTCTCCTCCTTTGGCCCATACCTCCATCCAGGGGTGCAACAGACCAATGTGAAGCCCAGGCGGGGAGCTAGTGAGTGGGCTGGGAAGGATGAAGAAGGTCCCTGAAGGCTCGAAGCACCTCTGGAGCTACCGGCATGCAGGAGAAATCAATATAAAAACACAGAGCCTGCACAGCTCTGAGTGGGGTTTCCTGTGTTAGTCTGTGGCCTAGGGGCCCGCAGACCTCCAAAGGACAGGCCCTGTGTGGCCCTCTCAGCTGCAGCCCTGGCTCCTCAGACTGGACCTCAGTCCCAATCTTCACTGACTGTGTGTGGTTCTGCTGAAGGGGATCTCTCCCCAAATAATACCCAGAATGTTGAGGGACCGCCAACAGGGATATTTCTCTTGATTTTTTCCCCCCTTCATAAGATTGACATATCCCCCACCTTGTGCCTCCGGCTGTTTAAAAAACAGTTTGGGAGTTCTGCTTTTGACTTATTCTCCATGCTCAACTCGCCCGTTGTTTATTCCCCAACCAGTTTTTACATTTGACAAAGAGTACCTCTTTATTTTCTCTTCCACTCTTGGCTTGCTGTTACTGTAGACATGTGTCTGTTAAAACCAAACAGATTACTGGCACATGAAGTATGATCATCTTTTTTTTTTTCTCTCCGTGATGTCTGTTATTCAATCCCAGACTGTTAAAGACTAAAAAACTGACTGAATAAAGAGGGCAAAAGATCACAGAGCAGAGAGACTTCCCACCTTGTAGTGGAGATGGCAAAATGGCAAGTATCTCTCTTTAGCACTTCACGTTTTCCACTCTGTGAACAATGTCCAATGTGCTCTCATTACTTCATACATGACCTAAAAACGTGTGTGTGTGTGTGTGTGTGTGTGCGCGTGTGTGTGTGTGTGTGTGCGTGCATGTGTGCTACATGTGTGTGCGTACGTGTGTGTGTGTAACTTGCGTAACTTGGCACCCTGTTTGGTTCAGAGGGGATCATTTAAGGATGATAATTAGAGCTGTAAAAGGTGTTTATTTTAACTCCTTGAAAGGTTAGGTAGTTAACAGGTTAATTAACTGATACAACTAATTAATACGTTTTTGCAAAGCCTACTGAATCATAAGATGCCACTCAAATCTGAACATTTAGAACCATATGAGAGAGCTACTCTCTGTCTAAACGTTTTCCCCAACAGAGAGCTCTGTTTGTGTGTATGAACGGGCTATGTATGCTTGGCCTTGAAAGTGTTTGCCAGCGAGCAGCAGCAGTGTGCACCCACAGCTCCCAAACTGCTGCCGTCGTCACAGTGATGCAGTGTGGTTCTTTCCATCCAGATGGGCACAGCTTCAGACAAAATGGCCGCCAGTCTCTCCCTCTGCCAAAGATGGCGGGCGTATCTCTGTTGTCTGCCATCTGTGAGTCCGTTAGCTGTTGTCGAATGCAAATCGAGGCTAATTGCATTTGCATAACCTCCAACCATCATGTCGTTGCCGTGTGCTGATAATTGCTCCTATGAACGCGGCGTAGCGGCGAGCGAGCAGGGGTGAAGCGATGTTTTAAAGTGTATTTGCTGCCGTTTGTTTTTCTCTTGCGAGGATTCGCACACTGAAATGTATTTGATAGGTGTTCGGTGCGTGTGAGATCAAGAGTCTGGTCTTACTGTGCCATATGGTGTGTGTGTTTGCATGTGATTCCCTTGCATGCAAATGTGACACTGTACAAAAGATTAAGGCAAGCCTTTTCTTTAATCAGATAGCGCTCTGTCACACATGCACAGAGTTTTTTTTTTACACACGGACATACATAATGCACCAATGAAAGCATTAAGCAAACAGAGAAGATCAGACATGCACACATACTCTAATTAAAAAGGGATCCATAGGCCCAACAAACTCCAGACAGACCATAATAGCCTCATTTTCATGCACATGGGTGTCTGGTTACCATGGCACTGAACAAATCATGGGGTGACTGATTTTGCTAGAAAAGGGCTGCATATGAAACCTATAAATAGGCGGTGTCACATAAAAATTGCCGCCTGAAGAACATGTAGCTTTGATCATCATATCATATCAGTGCTATTTCCCAAGAATACACCAGATAGAGGAAAATGAGAGACAACCGAACTGCTTGTCATCTTTTTGAGACTCTGAAATAACCTGAAAAATATTGAACACGCATCTCATAACTTGGCACAATAACGTTCGGAGGCGTTTATGAAGTCAGAGGATTGAAGCGTTGTATAAATGAATATGTCACGTTTCTGCGTTTTCGGCAGTGCGTCGTTTCGTGGTCGCATTTGATTGAGCAGGTCTTGTTTTTGGGGGGGCGTTAATTCATGCGATGAGAGCCGTCTGAGCGCCTGAGTAACAAAGCAGTGCTCGTATTTGCATTTGCCCATCAAGGCAGCTGCTGTGATGTACAGTTAGGTATACTGTGGGCAGCAAAATGGCGGTCACGCGTATCATAGGGTCTGTCTGCTGGTCGTGGGAGCTGAGGAGAGGGGAGGAGGGGGAGGAGGGGATTTTTGGGGCGTCTGGTTCGAGTTAGAGAGAGGGTTGCGGGGTCTAGACTGTGGGGTGGGGGTCGCTCATGAGGGGAAGATGGAGCGGGGGGGGGGGGGGGGTGTTGAAGAGGTTATTATTTGAGAGGGGGGGGCGTCTGGTTTTAGGAGGAACAATTAATGAGGGACTGGAGGGGAGGGGGGGGTAGTTTGTCTGCATTTATGAACATGTGTCTGCGTCTTGGCCATTTGCATAGAGCGATCAGGGCGTCCATATGCTGGGCAGCGAGGCAGTCACAGTCGTTTGCACGCCTCTCAAGGTCTCTCTCTCACATGATCTGAACGAAAACCCGCCGAGTGTTGCACCCCTCCACATCTGACATTATCTGTCGGAGAGCAGGAAACACGCTCTACCCCATTTCTCACAATAACACTCAAACGCTCCTACTATACCGCAAGCCTCATGGTAGCCGCATCACTGTTTCTGTCTGTTACGCCAGCCAATGAGGAGATGCGAAGCTGCTCTCAGCCAATGACGAGCGGTAAAGAATCAGGAAGAGGAAGGAAAAAGTGAGCAGAGTCGTGAGTTTACCCTTGAGGTGCCGGGAGGGGAAAGAGAATCAACAACACAGCTTCAACGGGAAGGAATCAAAGAGAGGGAAGCAAAGGATAGTGGGAAGAGGGGAAGCAACATGATGATGAAGCCAACATAGTATTCCAAACATAAAGCACTAAAATAGGAAACAAAGCCATTTATTAGAAACCAAAATTGTTGACTGTGTAGACTATTACATTTCCTTTATGCGGCAGTCAGGAATGGGATCGTAGAATATTTACAGATGGATTGGTGGTGGAAGAAGGGAAAGAAAAGCCTCCCTTCCACTGAAAAGTCACGAAGACGGAGTGGTTGTCACGAGGCCCACATAAAGTCAGACAGCCAGTCACAGACACAATGCAAATCTCCATAATGTCCTATATGAATACCGTTGTGTTTAAAGTGTGTCTGAGCTTGGAGCGTGGGAATGTTAGGAGAACATATGCAGATCAGTCGGCCGCTGGCGAGACAGCCTTGCTAGCATGAATGCTATTGTAGCAGGTGAAAGAGGACCCTAGAGTTCATGGGTCAAGGCCAGTGAAGGGGTTGTCTGGCTCATGAGTGTGCGTGTAGGGCCACTTTGGTTGTCGTCTGGGTCTTGTAGGATGCTAATGAAGTTACCAGGCTGTTTGATAAGCACGGCGGTCTATTGTTAGCTCAGTCTGGTTTGTTTAGAAGGGCCTAGACTGGCTGTAGACTTGGACAAGAGCTCCTTCATCATCTTGTAGTCGCTCGCAGCAGAGTAGCAGACAGGCAGAAAGACAGGCAGCATAAAGTCAGACCTCCCCTGATGAAAGTGTGATTGTGTTGTCTGGAAGCCTTTTCTCCCCACATCTCTGCTTTCTGTGGCATTTCTTCTCTGAGTGACACGTTAGTCTCGGCGCTCTTTGTTTTCGCTCTAGATTGATGGCACTACACATTCCCACGATGGAGGAAATCGTTGAGAGTGCACTATTTTAGAGCATATATGTACAGCTTTAGCCGCTGGGATTCATGTGAAATCAAATTTGGAAAATCATTATTGGTTTTGGTTTTGTGTTATCTCTTTCATCTTAAAACATAAATCTGGTGATATTATATTTTACTCATGTCAATGAATCCCACAAAAAGACCATAAGCAACAATGAATTGATCATAACAAGTACAGTATTACCAAAGGCCTGTTCCCTCCACTGTTAAAAGAGCAATATGAGTCACACCGTTACACTGGATGATGTGTTCATTCATTGCAACAAACATGGGCACTGTGGTTCGTTTTTGAGTCAATAACATACACTGTCCTGCTGCTATAAGCACTTATTAGAACACTGAATCTGTATTCATCCGCAGCAGAAAATACAGTACAAGTGCTGTTTACTCCTTAACAGCATTTGTTGTTTGAGTAAAATTTGTTACAAACTAACAGTGCCCAGCTGTTTTAGGGAATTTTTTTTTTTTTTTTAATGATACAACATATTTCTTAACTCATTTTGTAAAGATTTACATCTTCAGGATGAACAAATGGACTTGGGGCTGAGTGCCACAGAGCATCGGGAAACCAGAAACCAGCTAATTGTTTGGGTCATTTCATGGGATTTGATGACAATGAGGAAATAAGTAATAATTCCAGCCTTATACTTTAAACATACAGTAATTAAACAGCTTTTTTTTTTTTTTAACCAGGCTGGAGACTGCTGTTTGTTTCCTGTCATAAGATCGTATCCAGTTTCCTGAGCAGCATCGTGCACGCAAATTGTTTCTTCTTCACATCTCCTAGAGTCGCAAAGAGCTGCATGCGTAAAGGTGCATTACTTATGGTGTCCCTTTAAGAGAGAAAGCATTACCTCATCAGGAGCTGTGTAAAGGAAGGAAGTGGGTGAATGGGTGAAGGAGCGCAGTGCTAACTCTCTCCACTCCTTTATGCCTGTGGGTGCAGGCTTCATTAGCTCTACAGAAAGGGACAGCTCCCTCCCAGTCCCCTCAATAGACCCATAGACCTGTCTCACTGGCACAGGCGCTGGCTCAGTGGGGTGTGTGTGTGTGTGTGTGTGTGTGTGCGTGTGTGCGTGTTCGTGTGTTCCCGAACCATTCACACACCACCAGGCCTCATAGTTTCTCACTCATGCCTAAAGGAAACCTGGCATTGACACTTTTTTGAGACTCACATCTCTGTCGCACTCTCTTTGTTCCTTGTCCTGCTGTTTTCACTCACTTGCTTTCCATTATTCTCCATTTCACAAATTTTCCTCATTGTGTTTTCTCTCTCAAGTCGCTTTATCTTATTGTTATGTCTCAGATCTCTCACACAACTGGACATTCAGTGAAGGACCATATGCTGCACGGGACTCTGTTGTACTCTGCAGCAGATTTGTTGGGTTTTTTGACTCATTTTCCTGGTTTTGTCTTGACTTATGTTACTTAGCATTACCTTTTCCTGTATAAATACCCCCCATAGCCTATATTTGACATTAAAGGGGCTTTGCAATTCAATGCCTACTTTCAGAATAACTTGATCGTTGAGTTTCACCACCATTTTTGCACGATAAACAACTGACTGTAACTCTATTTGCAATGATTACTCAGCAGAACTTTGACAGTTAACTGAGGACTGTTACTTACAGTAGATTCTCTCACAAATAGCATTTTACGTCAATATGTATGTCATATCAAGGGGGCTCCTCCATAGTGAGAATGTAAAAACACAAAGTGTATCTAGAAACAGAGATGCCACGGAGAAGATGGGAGACTAATCCTCAAAACCCTGCTATGGGGTCTCTGTTTCCCATCAGGCATTGTGTGCCGGCAGCTATACGGGGGTCCTCATCTGTTCACGATACACACACACACACACACACACACACATGTACATACATGCTTCCACAGTCTACAGCGCACTCATCAGTCTTATTTTGTCTAATCAAGACAAAGTGAAAGATAACTCAGTGGGGATATTTACCATACCTGCTGGTGATTAGTTTATCTTTTAATTATTGATTCAGTCAGTCATATCTCTGGGGGTTCAAAACGCGGGTGAAAATAGAGTAAGGAAAAGTTTGTTATACCTGGAGAGTAATGCAAGTTTTTCAGACTCAGAAATAGAAGCCTTAATAGTGAACAAGA